>RJWT010017511.1:0-19327 GCA_004365215.1 Cuniculus paca | reverse complement strand
GGATCACGTGCCTGCCTGCGCCACCAGACCCGGCTCCTCTGATTTTTGTGACTGAATAATTTTTCATTGTATGGTTAGGCCACATTTTGTTCATCCATTTATCAGTTGTCGGAAACCTGGGTGCTTTTCACTCTTGGACTCCCCATAGTTTGCCCAAACGCCCCCCAAAAGTCTGTGCTTTAAAGGCTTGGTTTCTAAGTGGCTCTGCTGGAGGCAGGGGAGCCCTTAGGGTCCCGGTGGGGAGGGCCTTAGGTCCTGGGGGGATAAGACCCTGAAAGGGGCTGTGGTCTCTGGTGTCTTCTTTCTGTTGCTTCCCGGATCACGATGTGAAAAGTTTTTTCTACCAAGGACTCCCTGTCGCTGCCACCTGACGCAGCCCCCAGGGTCTCAAAGCAATGCGCCGGAACGTGCACCGGAACCTCCCAAACCACAACCAACTGAACCCTTTCCTTTACAAATTAATTCAGTCAGCTATTTTGCTACAGTAAGAGGAAGCTGCCGCGAGTATCCATGCATGTGCTTTTTGTGTGGTTTGGGGTGAATCTGCATTTTGTTCTCTGGAGTTTGTGGGTGCAGATTGGCATCAACTCCTGGGCTAGACATGAGTCCCCACCCAGAGCTGCCCCTCAGAGTGAGGAGGAGACTGTAGTCCAGCAGGTACAGTTCCACGGCAAGCACGGTACGGAGGACGAGGGTGGGCGCCTCCGCAGGCATAGCCATCTTGGAGAGATACTGCGCAAAGCTACTCTTTGGGTGAGGAGGATGTGATCCTCCGCACGAGAGCTAAGGGAGAATCACTAGTGGGCAACAGGGGGGTGCATCACCCACCGGGGGAAATGTGTTGGAGAATCCTTGGGTTTGAGTGTTTTTCTAAGGTGCATGCATAAATTCTCTGCAAAAGAGCTTCCCCTGACATTTGAACACCTTCCCCACCAAAGAGATCCATGGCCAAGTAAAACAGCATCCACTAAGTAATGAAAAACTTTTTGTTTCTTTGCTTCTCCTTTTTCCTCTGCCTTTCAACTGGGGAGGCACAACCAACACCAGAGGGCTGGGGCGTGAGTGGGAGAGGACAGTTCCCACTGCCCCAGGGCAGCTCCCTGGGAGCCGGGAGGCTTCCCCTAGCAGGCAGGGGAAGAGGACTGGAAGGGAAGAATGAAGTCTGGAGAGTAAAGAAAACCCAACCTGTGTAATAGCTTCGGATCAAACTATGCGAAGTGAAAAGCCCTGGAAAAGTTACACAGTTTGATTGCAGCATTGTGGTCAGGAAAAGGACAGTGGCGATAGCAGGTCTGAAATACGAGAATGGGAGAAAAAGAAAACTATTTCCTGTTTTCACTCTTTGCAGGTAGCCCAATGAATGAACGAATGCTGGTTGAATGGAGTTGTCTCTGAATTTGGACTGCTGAAGGCTTCTTTGGCCCAGAGCTGTGCTGAAGAGCTTCAGTGTAGGGGTGTGTGTGTGTGTGTGTGTGTGTGTGTGTGTGTGTGTGTGTGTACCAGAGTTTTCTCCCCACTTCCAGAGCACAGGCACGGGCAAGCCTAGCTCTTTGAATTACCTTTCTCAGGTCACACCGATGGATCCCAGACGGCACACATTCAGGTGAGGTTGCGCCTTGTCCGGAAAGCGGCAGGAATGTTGAGACCCTTTCTCCTCGTGAGACAGGAGCAGTGGACACTCTGCACCCTGCCGCCTCCGGGACTACTTTTGCTTCCGGTAGGAGAGAGCTAGAAAATGAAGCCAGTCGGGAACGAAGTGAGTAGAGACGGAGATAGAGACCCCTGGACTCTGGATGACCTCCATAGGTGAAAACAACGTCGAGCAAACACACGCACACAATTCTTGGGCCATCCGTACAGGGTCGGGTTGTTCTTACTCTTCAGTTCCCGGCAGAAGTAACTGTTAGTCTGTGAAAGATATTTCTCATTTTAAACAATGTTGTTTTCCTTTTCCTCTACCACCTTTTCATTCTCCTCTTAAAGGCATCTACTTAAATGAGTTTGTGTATTTTGCAAAGGTACATAAACATCCAGGAACATATATGGGCATCATTTTATGCATGTGTATGTTTTTAACATAAATAAATAGTACAGTAGTATAGATTTCATCTAAGATTCTTCTCCTTTCTTCCTTCCCTTTCTTCCTTTTCCTTCCCCCTCTCCATCCAGCCTTTCTTTCTTTCTCCTCCTTCTCTGGTGGTACTGGAGACTGAATCCAGGGGCTTCACACTGAACTTTCCACCTTTGGGACAGGTTCACACTAAGTCACTCAGTTGCCCAGATTGTCTTCATACTTTCTACCCTCCTGCCTCAGCTTCGCAGAGTGCTGGGATTATGGGTGTGTGCCACCATGCCTGGCCTTTATTTTGCTTTAAATCTAACTCTGTGCTTCAAAGTTCTTACCTAGTTTCTGTATGTAACTCATTGGCCTGACTTCCTGGGTTTGACTCAAGCCCTCTGCTACATAAACAACACTGCCATTGCTTTTTTTTTGTTTTGTTTTGTTTTTGAGACAGGCTCTCACTATGTGGTCTAAGCTGCCCTGGAACCCACTAATAGCCTGAGCTGGCCTGGAACTCTTGATCCTCCAGTGTCAGCCTGAGTTCTGAGATTAAAAGTGACGCTGCTGTTGATATCTTGTCGCACGTCTGTGAATATACCCAGGGGTAGAATTGCTAAAACTCACTTCTGGTTGTTTTAGTTATTGCATAAGTCAGTAAATTCTCTTTTTTTAATTCAAGCCAGCGAGCAGTGGGTTTACGTCACCGCATCCATTCCAAAAGGCTTTCGGAGATGAGGAGAACCATGTCCCAACTGCCTGGGGGCTCTGACTCTCTTCAGAAAAGCAAACGATAAAGTAGCTTTTCGGGTTTTCTTTCAGCACTCTTGATCCAGCAGTTAGATTTTCCTTTGCAAAAAGTCTCATTACTCCTTTTGTATGTGATGCATAATGAGAATCTGTAAGTGTTGTTTTATTGGAAAAAAGGTCTTAATTTTTAAAAAAAATCCATGTTAAATGCTAAGAACATTAGAAATATGTTTTCAAACTTTGAAACTGCAATTATGTTTGTAACTCTCTAGAAATGGAAATATCTATTAGTGCTAAAAATACTTTGCCAGGTCAATCATTTTAATAATAAAATCTTACTAAAACAATCTTTTCTCACTGCAGGAATGCTAGTTATGAGGCTTTGGTTAGGGAGATTTCCTCCTGCAGTGCGTAGATCCTTTTCCAAATGTTTTTATTTACTGAACACTTTGAGACTTCTCAGAAATCTTCACACTGCTGTAAAAACCCCATTCCACATGCCAAGGTCAGTTGAGGTAGCCAAGGAATAATTGAACAGTCCTCTTTCCCTCGACAACGAGCTGATAGCAATAAAATGAAATGCAATAGAGATAGTCAATGAGCACAAATATCCAACTATTCCTGGATGTTTACCCTAACATTAAACAAGTTCTGAAAATGATAGGTCTGGTTTGATAGCAATTCATGTGAAAAAGACAGGCTACGCATGGGGCGGGAGAGGGGCACGTGGGAAATCTCTGTACCTTCCACTCAACTTTGCTATGAACTTGAAACTGCTCTAAAAAATGTCTACTTAAAAAAAAGAAGACAGAGAGGTGTTAATTGATATTAACAATATATATGGTCTGAAAAGGCTGTTAAGAGCTCCAGTGTGATCCACACCAGCAGGAGCAGAAGTGTTGGCTGTGTGAGAATCGCCCCCTCCTCCTTTGCTAATTTTACCATCCCTGGGGTGTCACTCCGAGCGCCAAACTTAAAGGAGACAGGGGCAGGATGGAAGCTTTCAGCTGGGGACAACTGGCATGGAAAAGAATCCAGAAAGTAATCAGGCCAGTAAAGTCTAAGCACAGGTCAGCTGTGTTGAAATACTTGGAAGACTTATATACAATTAGGGGTATTACTTTACCTTGTATAGCACCTCACGATTTTCAAAGCACCTTTAATTTTATGACTTAATTCTATTGTTATATTGGCCGTGGGAGTTAGACCAGGGAGAGATTGCTCTCAATTTATAAATGAGGAAACTGAAACTCAAAGATGCTAACTTCACTTTGTTCAGAGTAGCACAGTGGTTAAACAGGGTCTCTGGTCATGTTTAGTGTGGCTTTCAGTGACATCAGACATTTTATGCTCCATGGATGGCAAATCCAAGGCTCTGGGATGTGAGTGAAGCAGAAGGAAATAAGTTCAATAAAATAATTTTTCAAAAACAGCAGTGAAAGAGTTTCAACAAAGGAAGGGGTAGTCCCCCAAAGTTGTGACCTCAGTTATTGGTACTTTTCCAACAGAAATTAAATAATGGGTCTTTAGGATGTTAGAGAAACGGTTTCTGCATGGAAAGAGACATTGGGCAATGTTCTTTGCTCTATAACTATTACGTTCTTTGTGTTAGGCTAGGAAGGAAACAAATGTTTAAATATGTTTGCAACAGTCTTATGTTTTTATTTGTCAGTTTGCTAATGATAGCTGAGATGGGACAATACAGTTTCATTTGAAAAAATATTGTTCATGCTGGTGGCAGAAAAATGACTCACAGATATATTTGTGTCAATCTTATTCCTGGTTTTCCTACACTGATATCACATATCCCTTAATGCCAGCTGTTTGGAGAGACAAGCAATAAGACAAGAACCACGAAAAACCAGGCTCTGGGGGCCGAGCTGCCTAGGCAGAGGGCGGAGGCCACATCACCTCCGAAACTCACGAAGTCTGATGTTTGTGCAGTCTCAAGTCTCTTTATTTCTGCTGTGTCTCTGAAGCTCACCTCACGATCAAGGTTAGTTACCATGGAGACCAGTGTGATTTATTTACTGCTGAGAAGATTTAGCAGTGACAGAATCGGAACAGGCTTCCTCATGCACACAAGGATCTGGGGTAAAAGGTAGATTGCTGAAACGAAGGAGTCTGCAGAAATGTTTTAAACGAAGGCATGGAAAAGCGAAAAGAAGGGGCTTGGAGTATGTGGACGGATGTCCCTCCCAGCTCTGCATCCCTGCCTGTCTGGTTCTGTCCTTGTAGAAAGCCCTTCCCATCCAGGAGGTGACCCATTAGCCAATAGCTGCAACCCCAGTCCGAAGCCCAGAGCCTTTCCAGCCGCGCTGACCGGCATTTTCTTCTCCCCTTTTTGACTACGGTGGTCCCTGAGTCCTGCCTCTTTGCAGCGGATTACACTGGGTGGACCATTTTTATCAGTGTAGCCAGAGGTGGCCCATGTGGCTGCAAATGTTGTGCTCTTAAAGGCTCTGGTCAAGGGGTCAAGAGGGAGCTGAGATGCAGACCACGGTCCCCTGTCCATGCCAGTAGCCCGCCCAGAGAAAGGGGCAACATTTTGGATTCTCATAAAACATCTAACAGACTGGTGTGGGCTGGATTGTCCTCCACGTGCCATCATGTGTTTGTCACGGCTCCCTGGTGCCTTGCGCACCCCTTGAGGTAAGGACTAGAAAGGGGCCTTTCATGAAAGGCGAAGCACCACGGTCTGCAAAGGAGAGAGAAGGCCGAGGACACAAAGTGGGAGCCGAAGAGCTTGAACAAAGTGGGAGCTCACTGACCCCGCTCCCCTTGCTGTGCTCTAAGGGAAGGCTGGTTTCCCATGGCGTCCCTGACCCCTGCTCTCTAGGAGCGGGAGTGTTACTGGACCCCAGGAATGAGCTCTCCGCGCCTGCCGAGGTGCTGAGCCTGTCGGGGCTACGTCAGTAGCGTCTGGGTTCTGCTGTAGCCACGGCTGGGCTGGAGCTGCTGACTGGCGCAGGGCTCAGCATGGCTTGGAATCACAAAAGGGGAGGAAGGGAGGTCTCTGGGAGATGCCCTGATATATTTCACTGATCCCCTGGGGGAAAAATCCCAAGAAAATCCCTCTGATCCCAAACAGCCGCCTTCTTCACTTTTCAAAATGATCGTGACCTTCTGCGTCGCTCAGTCACTGTTTTGTCTTCTGCAAACTTCATCTTCTGGGCGGCCCACATCGTGTCCTTCATCGCAGTCAGCCCAACTCACCTTCTTTTTTTTTTTTTTAATGACTTTTAAAAAAATTTTATTTTGAAAAGAATACAGCCAAACAAAACAAAACAGAGTAAAGTCAATCAAAACAAGGCAATGAACATGGTACATGACTTTTAAACAGGGTAAAAAGCCATTGGTAAGGCTACCATAATGCCTCTTATTATCTGCAATATACCTGCCCATACCATCAGGGATGAGTAAAATCAAACAAAATACAACAAACTAAAACAGTAGAAACAAAACAAAACATAACAAAACAAACAAAGCAAAACAATGTAAGCAATACAGAATTCCCTTCTTACATTTAATTTCTCTCTCTCTTTCTCTCTCTCTCTCTCTCTCTTTCCCCCTCCCTCTCTCTGTTGGTACCAGAAATCGAACTCATGACCCCACACTTGCCAGGCAGGTGCTGTGCCACTGACCTATATCCCTGGCCCTAATTTCTGTTTTTAAAGAGTATGTGTAAATTGTGTGTGTGATGTAAGAAGAAATCATGGATTTCCAAAAATAGACAAAGAGAAAAGCTCATCAGAAGGATGGAAACCTGAGTTAGTTTTTTGATTTTACGCAGAAAGAAAACTGGATGCATTCACCTGGAGACGAGATTTACCCACTGGGCAGATTTCAGATGATCAGAGGAAGCAGGGAGAGCTGTGGCGGGAACCATTCTCAGTATTACACAGCTGAGTGTTTTTGCTTTTTGACATGAGCACAGACCTCATTAGCTAATGCCTTTCGCATCTGGGGAGAAGTAACACAAGCAAAATCACAGTATGATGCAGCATAAACAGATGGGATTTTTACCCAACAGTTAAAAAAAGTAAAGCACGGAAAATTTGCATCCTCAAATAGATCCTCTTTGTTCGAATAGGCCCTGATATCCATGTACAACAAAAAGGAAGGTCCCTTGAAGTAGATGTTGCAAAAACTGTCTCATGTACTCATTAGCAACAACCCAAAACTTTTGGTTTGTGGTATGAGATTCAAAGCATTCTTCTAGCTTAGTAGCTTTCCTCTTTTAGACCTCCGGGACCTTTGGCAAATCACCCAGTCCACTGAGTCACCCAAACTCAGTAAACTCCTCTGTGGAATGGGAGTCATAGTGACATATATGAGGTTCCTGTAAGGGTGAAATGAGATGACCCATGTAAAGCAGGTGTTTAGTGCAGGGTCTACAACAGAGGGATCAGGACATGTTCACCCTCATTACGGTTTTGCCCAGTTGTTAAGCACATTGACTCCAATGCCAGCACGTCTGTCTTTGGATTCGGCCTTTAAGACTTTCAGAAATTTACTTAACTCTTCTGATCCCACATTTCCTCAACTGTCACCAGGAGGGAAGATTACTAACTATCTGTACAGTTCTCGTGATTGGTAAATGAGGTTAACTTTCACAACACTGTCTACATAACGACTACATGCGATTAAATATTTTCATTATTCTGTAAGTAGAACCTTGTGGACCAGACACTTCCTCTGCCTTTTCTCTATTCTCTACCCCAAATCTTGACATTCTGAGACCATATCGTTCCATTCTCTGTTTAAATGTAAGCTACTAGAAAAGCCTCGATTCACTGAAACCCTTCTGTCTCTCTGGGGGATACAAGCAGAGGCGCACCAGTGGCGGAACCAGAAACCTTAGCCATGCAAGGGCCCTGTTAGTTCCTGCATGCTCCCCACTCCTTGCCCAGCTTGGTCCTGTGGGCTCAGGGTTGGGCGTGGGCACTGCTGCGGTGCCAGGGTCTTGGTTTAAGCTGCACTGTTGAGGACGACCCAAGCTCAGGGAAGACCCCAGACTGGCTTCCAGGTCCAGAGCAGAACTTCCAGCTGCATTTGCCAACCAACCAGATCTTTGTTGAATTCTAAGGCCCAGAGAGATCTACATCTCATAGACACACACACACACACACACACACACACACACACACACACACGCATTTACAATAGAAATCTAAGTCTTTGCGTCAGTTCAAATCAACATATTGCAGTTCCAGGGAGATAGATCCATTTTGAGATCCTTTGCCAATTCAAAGATAAAAGACTTTCATTGAACAGATTTAGGGATTTAGCCAGCAGATGTGGGGGGTCTTTTACTTTTTTTTTAACTTTTTAATTTTTTTATTTATTTTTATTTATTTATTTATTTATTTATTTATTTATTTTTTGCGGCACCGGGGGTTGAACTCACGACCTTGTGCTTGCCAGGCAGGCGCTTAGACCGCAGAGCTAGATCCCCAGCCCCTTAACTTTTTTTATTTTAAAGAGGATACGACAAAGAAAAATAAAACATAATAAAACCAATCAGAACAAACCAGAGTAAGTGATACAGAACTTCACAAAATTAACAATAGTTACCATAATGCCTTTTGTTGTCTTCAAAATAGCTTCAGATACCTTTGGACATAGTAAAAATCAAACAGAACAGACTAGAATAGGAACAGTAAAAACAAAACAATGGATACAATAAAGGACTTCAAAACAAGACAATAGTAAATTCAAAATGGCTACCATATACACCTTACTATCTTTGAAATAGCTGCTCATGCCACCGGGTATAACATAATCAAACAAAGCAAAAGAAAATAAAACCCAACCCAACAAAACAATAAACAGTGTAGGACTTGAGAGCGAGACTATAGGGAATCAACAATCGCTACCACCTTCAGAAGAAGACCTCCTCTAGATGCCACATCCTTGTTTGTTTATTTATTTGCAGTACTGGGAATTGAATCCAGGGTCTTTGCATTGAGCTATATCACCAGCCCTTTTTCTTTTTCTTTTTTTCTTTTTTGAGACAGTCTCACTATGTACTTCTGGCTGACCTTGGTCTCACTATGTAGCCTAGGTTGGCCTCGAATTCACATCAATTCTCCTGCCTCAGCCTCCCAAGTGCTGGGATTATAGGCATGCATCACCACCTCAGCTATGTAAATTTAAATTTTGAGACAGGATCTTGCTTAGTTGCTAAGTTGCCTGGGGTAGGTTTAAAATTGTGATTTTCCTGCTTCAGTCTCCCAGAGTGCTGGGATTAGAGGTGTGCACCACCAAGCCTAACTAGATAAGGAGGCATTTTAGAAATTCTACTCCTACAATAATGTAATTTTCATTTTAATGATGGTCTTGCTAATAGAGTAATAATGATGACTATAACTACAGAACTCTGATGTGGAGATACTGTGTTATGCCAGTTACGTAAATCATTTCATTCAATCTTAACTGAAACCTTGGAGGTATTATTATCATCAGTTTATAAAGGAAGAAAATTAAGAGCCCAGTGCTTCGAGAGCTTCAAGGATTTTCTCAGGATTATACATACAGTCGTTGTTAAACCATTGGGACTTGACAGTGAGCCAGTGTGTCCTCGGCTACTGGGCGTGGCCTCATCACCCTCCCTGTGACACTGGGGAGAGCTATGCATTGGAGAGACCCTGGTGAGCAGGGGCTGGATGTCTGCCTTACTTTTCTTCATGCAGATTTTCCTGCTCCTCTTGCACGGATGGCTGAAAACAAGTTTAGATAGCAGTAGAGTCCTTGACTGAATCTCGCAGCGCCGCGGCAGTGCGAAGAGTCCGTTGCTGGCACCCAGGGCAAGGGCTGCTGAGCAGCACAGTCATCAGCACCTTAGCTTCCAGCAGCGCAGTCATCAGCACCTTAGCTTCCTCGGATCCCAAGGCTGGCGCTGCATCTTGTCAGTGGGTGGGGGAGTGGGGATGTCTGTCCTTGGCTCCTTTCTACCTGCGGAGTGTGATTGAAATGTACAGTATCTGTTTACACTTGACAAATTTATGACAGTAAAGGATGTGCTGCCATTTACCTCCCTCAAAACACTGCCTCACTTCAAAACATGCATCGCATTGTTCTTGCCACTTACAGAGCCGGTCCTGAAAGTCTTTCTTCGGGAGTGATTCATGAGGTGTGATAAAAAATGCAGTGCGTGCTGCTGAGTGCTGTCCGATGGAAAGGCAGGGTCGTAAAAACATTACAGGGCATCCTCATCCACCTACTCACTGGATCTGGCACCGTGTGATGTCTGACTCTTCCCCAAAGTCAGAGTGACCATGCAAGGTTTTGAGTTGATTTGGGACATTGACATGGCCACAACAGGGCAACTAGACATAAAAGAGGACTTCTGGAACTGCTTCAGAAAGTTAGATGGGATGCATCCAAAGTGCGGGGGAATATCTTGAGGGGGATTAATGGTAATACTTTTTTTACTGTAAGAATTTACACAATTTAAACATTTACCAAGTTTTTCAGTTGCATCTTAAACATAGGTGATTTGTACTAAGTGAAATTTTTAAGGCAAGTTAGGCCAAGAACTGTGTTTTTGCAAATGTTCAACTAAATAGCTCCAAACTGGAATGTGTTCATGTCCCAAAGATTTCATAGGCTAGTCCTCCTCCCTGTTTGAGATCAAGCCCTGAGGTGGATTCCTGAAAGCATCCTTAAGATCATTATTCATATTCATACTCTCGTGGAAAGAATCAAAGTTTGGGAAAGAGAAGATGTAGTCAGGGGTTGTAAGGAGAACAATTACATACAGGACACAGAATTTATAATATTATTTTATGACGGTCACTCAGAGTTAAACACAAGAAAGTACAGGAAACCTGTCCACAACTCTAGGAAATCCAGCTGAGGGCCTGGATCCCACAATAATGTCCTGCGTGAGTCCAGCTGAAGACCTAGAACTCATGACAATGCCTCTCATGAGACCAACTGGAGGTCTAGAACCCAGAACAAGGACTCATGCAAATCTGTTTTACGGATTTTCACTGGGAAGGCCCAAAGGTCAGTGGTGGAAGCTAGAAAGTCTATGCCAGTGGGGTGAAGGATCTGCATCAGTAGACTGAGAGTTCTACACTGGAGCCAAGAAGCAACACTCAAAATAAGGACCAGGGCTCCCCTGAAAAGTTCCACAGCCATCCTCAGTGACAATGAGGTCATGAGCTCCTCAAATGATGAGAACAGTCGAGTACATATCAGCAAGCCAGTGCAACAATTCCTGAGGACCAGAGCTCCCTCAAAGTGAACCGCAGCCACTCTCAGCAACAAGGTCCTGAGCTCCTCCGATAATAACACCTGAGTTCATATCAGGGGAGCCAGTCTGACAAGCTCCTCCAGGAGAACCAACAGCTCCAAACAACAACGCTTAGGAGAACCCACAATGCCTCACTCTTCCGCTCCACGTCTCCTTTTATGCTGGCAACTTTCCTCAGATGAGCCATCTACATGCAGGACCATGCTGATTTTATTCAGCAGGAGTTAAGTTGATCACCAGTTTTTAATCCAAAACAGAAGAGAAAGCTGGAAGACTCTGCTAGTGTCATTGCCTCTGTAATTAATACTCTCCGTGGGGTCTGTTGACAGGCACACAGAAGGTCACACATAATGTGCACTGACCTCTGCCATGGAGGACAGGAAGTAGGAAAGCTAACACACACAAGAAATGCTGAGTACACGTGAAAAGTGAGTAGCAGTTTTTAAGACATAGGTGAAACTCTTAGGATGTTATGTTTAGATGGGTAAGGAAATAGCTTATGGGAAAGGGAGAATTGATAAGATGTGTTAAATATGGATAATAAGTAATCTGTAAAATATGTTCCAGGAAAGTGGACATAAGTAAAATTTATGATGTGAACAGTAAGAATGCTACCTACAGATAAAAGTAGAGAGATAAAGTGCTGGTAATGCCCTCTGAGCTGACAGCTGTGTCATCTCTCAATGGGCTGTCCATTGGGGATACCCATTCTGGTCCCACATATCCACTGTCCCGGAAATGCTCATAAAGCCAAGAGTTGTCCAGTAGACTTATTGGCCCTTTGTTACTTATGAGCCCATTTTATAAACCATCATTCTTCCTCTGTTCCAAGTGTGCTCTACATGAATATGGCTACCGCTGTAGTCGTGAATCTTGCTCCTGAATTTTCCTCTCAGAACACAAGTGTGTCCTGGGCTCAGGGCACCTTCTCTCAGGGCCCCACTGGCTGCAGCCTCATCAGGTTACGTCTGGTTGTCATGACCACATTGTCAGCGGGGAAGACTGATGTGGTGCAGGAAAAGGCAGTGAGTATGAACGGTGCCCATCCCAGGATTCAGGCAGCGTGGTCCTTCCGCCTGTTCGCATCCAGCCCTAAGTATGTACACGTACCCCTCTTCTTCCTTTGCTTTTTGTGGTGTATTTTAAATTGGTTTACAAAGCCATGTAATTTGTGCATATTCAAGAAAAGTTCTTGCTCAGTGCCCTTATCACACCAGTTGCCTTAGAATCTTTCCGCCAGTCCATTTTCCCGAGTACGCTCATCTGTTCTCTTGGATAAGACACCAACAGCAAATGCTTTCACTCCATCCAAGGACCTAGAAAAGAGCTGTGCCAAGACAGTTTGGAATGGAGGCAAAACCAGTTTTGGAGAGCCCAGTGTGTGTTGAGAAAGAAAGTAATCAAATAAATGTGTTGTGTCACATCCTGAATATGGTCCCAGGCCCTTTGCCAGGTAGTCAGTGAACACTTTTTTATGAATTTGATTTTTTTTCCATTAGGAAAATTACTGAATTTCTGAATTACCAGACTAGCACAGGAGGAGCGCAGACCCTTGGTCAACCACACAGAGCGTGTTTGAGGAGGAAGAAGTGTGATAAATAACAAACGATTTTAATAACTCTGGGTGACTTAGTGGCTCATGGTGAGTGACCTCCTCGATGTATTATTCATGTCTTTCCTGCTTTTCCTAATAGAACAACTTCCCCCACTCTGGCCAGAGTATTCTAATGCTCATTTACCGTGTTTTACCCACAACTTATCAGCCACAGCCCTACACAAAATACAGATCATAAAAGAAAACACTTCCTACACATTTATGAAATGGTTTCCAGCTGGTCTTAAAAGTGTCTCCAATTCTCTCCGGATGTTAGAATTTATCTGCTAACACTTATCACGCGAGTCTTTTCCTGCTCAGCTTCAAAAGTAGGACCCTGGGGATAAAAGCCCATGCCTTAAGAGATTGACATTTGAGAAATTGAATGAAATAAATATATTGTACTTCTATAAGACAAAAGCATTAAGCACTAAAAAGTGAAATCATACCTCCGCAATAAACAAACAAACAAGCCAACAAGCATCTTTTCAATGTACTGGGTAATACAAGGCTTGATTCTTTTGTCACTAGGAACAATGAAGTTGCGTATTCACAAATGTAAAGTGCAGATGTGTGTGACAAGGTACATGTACATAGCACACAACCAAGTGACCTGCACGTTCCCACAGGGGACTTTAGATTGGTGGGTAAACGCCCATAGGAAATTGTTTGCAAAGAAAAGAACCTATTGGGTACCTTTGGGAGCCTGGGCTCTGATAGGTCTCCCTCAGTACCATGACTGTGATATATTTTTGTGCCACAGTAGGCACTTTGGTCCTGGATATGAATTCTGGGGGCTGTGCCAACAGGAGAGGAGGAGTTAGGAATTCATTATTTCAAGGCAACTTTTCAGAACCGGAGATTACCGTGCTTGAATTTATGGGGCGAGAAAAGTATTCATCTTCCTTCCACTTCTACAGCTTCCTGCCTGTGTGGCAGGGGTTACAACAGTCACAGGGTTCATCTGAGGCCATCCAACTTTGGACTTCAGCAAGATAAATGGTGGCATTTACCAGAGACATGGTGAAGAAATCACCCTCAATATGGTAGATCATTAAGGTATAAAATAATAAAGTCCAGAGAAACTCTCCGAGCTATAACTTTCTTCTACAAGTCTTTTGACTTCGATGGATCCCTCAAACACAGGTTTATTTTTGCTTCGTTTTGTTTGTTTTTCGTTGAAATGGATGGGTGAGTCTCCTTGGCCAGCAGTAGGTGGATTTCTATCAGTGGGCCAAGAAACAAGATTTATTTCAGGAAGGCGCCTCGAGAAGAACGGCGTGACCTCGCAGACTCACACAGCTCCTCAGCATAACCTTCCAGCGGAAGTCATCGCTGCCTCAGTGAGCTGCAGGTCAGGACGGCGTTTCCCAAACAGGGTCCTGCAGAGCGTGTGTACTTCAACTGCGAGCGTTTTTGTGGTTTGGTTGCAGCCATTGTGTGTGTTAAAAATAAGAGGCATGAAAGGTCCTGGGTTAAATGCATTTCCGGAAACTTCTTTTCTGCAGGACGATTCAAAATATTGACTATGTTAGTGTGCATCGTGTGTCTTGGGATTAATGGGTGGCAGAACACGGTTTGTGAAGCATCGAATGGTTACCCAGGCCAGGGAGCGCTGACTTTTGGCAGTCAATGGTTAAACAGTGTCGTCGGGCAGCCCCGGGGGTAACTGAGGCATGAGGTGAAGAGGACAGGAAAAGAGGGAGATGAAACTTAAATGGAGATACAGATACAGGGAGATCACAATTTCTGCTTCCCACCAGAAACAGCCATTTTTAACCTCCTATTGTACTTCTCGTCTTTTTGATGTGTGTATGTGTATATGATAATTTTCATTATGAAACTATATGTATATTTATATGCATATAATCATGGTACTTATATTGACAATCTGCATTTTGATACTTTACACACACCTACTTTATTTGTACTTTTTTGTTTTTCGTATTTTAAAAAATCTTTTATTAGTACATATTTGCTATGTTCACGTTCATTTTAGGGACTAGGTACACATACTTCACACATCTTAATTCTTTTTGTTCCCTGTCTCCTCTCTCACCTCTAGATTCCCTTCCCACTAGCAAATGATGCAGCCCTGTTTCCTTTTAAATTTTTTTATCAGTCCATGTTTGCAGTACGTGATGATCACGTTCCTTGTAAGAAGTTGGACCTGAACATAACATCTTCATTCTGTTTTCATCCCCTTTCTTGCTTACTCCTCCCCCTCCATCTCTTCCGTTTTGCAAAAGATGTATTGCCCTATTTTCTATTATCTATCTTTTATTTTGTTCTTTGATTTATTTATACTTTTGAGTCTTTTATATAAGGAAAACCATGCAATATGTTAGCGTGTGTGTCTAATTTATTTCACTTAACATTATGGTCTCAGGGTGTGTTGAATTTCCTACAAATGACTCCAATTTATGTTTCTTAATGGCAGAGTAGTACTCCATTGTGTATAAATACCACATATTCTTTATACATTCATCTGTTGATGGATATGCAGGCCTCTTCCCAGACTTAGGTATTATGAGTTGCACTGCTATAAACATTTGTATGTGTGTATGTCTGTAGTATGAAGTCTTTAACTCTTTTGTGACTATATCTAGAATAGGTTGAATGGCATTTCTATTTTTAATGCTTGCAGAGTCTCCATACTGAGTTGCTGTACTAGTTTACATTCTCACCAGCAATGTAGAAGTGTGTCTTTTCCCCTGCAGCAGCTACAGAATTAGTTATTTTTATTTTTATTTTATTTATTTATTTATTTATTTATTTATTTATTTTTTGTGATTTTCATTCTTTCTGGAGTAAGATGGACCTCAATGTGGTCTTCATTTGAATTTCTCTGGTGGCCAGATATGTTGATTCTTTTGTATTTATTTAAGCAGGCTCAAGGGGCTAGTATGTGGTCCATTTTTGAGGAAGTTCTATGTACTGGGGAGAAGAACGTGTATTCCGTTGTAGTAGAGTAGAACATTGTAGATATCTGTTAAGTCTCTTTGTTCACAGGTGTGGTTCAGCGCTTTTTCTTTGAAACTTTATTGTTTAGTTGATCTGCTTATTTGTGAAAATAGCCCTCCTGGTTTGATTGTGTTGTTGTTTATTTGAACCTTTATGTTCAGTAGTGTGGAAGTTGGTGCACCAGAATTCAGTGTGTTTATAAATTATCTCTTCATGTTGAAATGTTCCCTTAATTAATGTGTTCTTTCTTCCTCCTGATCAGTTTTAGTCTGAAGTCTACTTTGTCTAAGATTGCTGTCCCTGCTTGCTTTCTGGGTCCTGGTGCATGAACTACTGTTTTCCATCCTTTGGTGTTTAGTCTGTGAATTTCTTTTGGATTAGATGTGTCTGTCGTATGCAGTAAGCCAATAGACTTTGTTGTTGATCCAATCTGCTGATCTGTGTGTTGGGGAGTTGAGGCCATTCACACTGAGTGTTACTGTTGAAAAGTTTTGACTTATTCTTGTCATTGCATTGTTTGCCTTCTGTAATTTCCTTTTTTTCCCTTTCTGTTCAACCGTTGACACTATCTGATGTATTCATTCTGCTAGAATTTTTGGCAGAATGGGGTCATCGTCTCTTTGTAGGATATCCTTGGGAATTTGTTGGAGCATTGGTTTGGTGGGCATTAATTGCTTTTAGAGGTTCTTTGTCATGGAAAAACTTGTTTCTCCATGAATTTTAAAAGATACTTTTGCAGGATCAGTCTGGGTTGGAAGTTGTTTTCTTTTAGGGCTTGAAAGACTTCACTGAAAGCTCTACAGGCCTTTAAGGTTTGTGTTTAGAAGTCTGCTGTAGTTCTAATGGGTTTATGTTTACAAGTGATTTGTTGCTTTTCTCTTAGAGCTTTTAAGATTCTGTTCTTGTGTTGGGCTTCTGGGATTTTGACTATGATGTGTCACACAGAGCTCCTCCTCCTCCTCCTTTTCCTTCTCCTCTTCCTCCACCTCCTTTCCCCCTCCCTTTCCTCCCTCTCTTCTTCTTCCTCTTCCTCCTTCTCCTTCTTCTGTAATTATTTGGAGTTATAAAAGCTTTGTTTACCTGTATATTGAGTTCCTTCCCCTACCTGAAAAATTTTCTGCTATGATTTCTGTAAACACATATTTTACTTCATGTATGTTTTCCTCTAGATTTTCCTCTAACTATAATTAGCCTTATGTTAGTTATTTTAATTACTTCTCTCATTGCTGAGATAAAATATCCAACACCCACAAGTTAAAGGAGAGAAGGCTTATTTTGGCTTACAGTTTGTAGAAATTTCAGTCCATAGTCAGCTGGCTCTAAGGCAGGGTGCATGGTGGAGGGGCACCACAGAGGAGAAATAGTTCATAGCAGGACAGGCAGGAGGCAGCAGGGAGCAAGCACCAAGTAGTAGTAGTCTGCCACCCTTCCTTGCGTCTTATATTCTATCCAGGTTATGAGCCTATTGGTTGGTGCCACCCACACCCTGGGTGGGGCTTCCCAGGACTCGCACCCAAAACTGTGCTAATTTCAATCAGTGGACTAATTTAATATCACACTCCCTTAATCCCAGTACCACACCTTAGATCCAGCTAGCTCTGAAAAGACCCACCTATGAGCCCACGAGGCTTGAGGGACATCTAGATATAAGCCCCAACATTAGTCTTCTTAGTGTTATCTATAGTAGCTGTTAGATCAATTTTCTTTCCCTCATCATTTTTAAGTATATTATCTTGTGCTTCCATTCTTTCCTGAAGGTTTGACACTTTCTTCACACCAGCCACTTCTGTTGTTCGTGTATTCAATGTTATTCTTTGTCCCTGGGATTTCTGTCTGGCATTTTTTAAATGTAGTCTATTTCTTTGGTAAATTGTCACTCATGTTTTGAATGGTTTTGGCCAGAGCTTCTAAGTTTTTGTTTCATTCTTCTATTGGTCAATTTGTGTGTTAGTTCCACTATCTGTTTGGTTATGTCATCTTTGAGCTTGGGAAGTTTCTTTGCTTTCCCTTTAATAATTTAGTAGAGTTCATCTATTTGATGTTTCATTTCCTCTCGATCGGTGCCCCTTGGATTTGCTTTGGGAGAGATGAGAGTTTTTAGAGGCATTTTGTTTCCTTGTTTTCTTATTATATTTGTGTGTGTGTGTGTGTGTGTGTGTGTGTGTGTATTGAGGGTTGAGGTCAAATAGTATTAAAAGACTTTGCTGTTGACACAGGATTTCCTTGGTCAGGTTCCCTTTTCCAGTGATGTGATCTTGGCTTTATTTGTTAAAAGGTATTCTCTGCCACTTCACCCTGTTCAGTGTAGTTGGGATGGGCCCAGTCACTGTGTTGGGAGAAAATTCCTATTGGTTATCACAGTACCCACAAATCCAACCATGCATTAATCATGAGCATCATAACTTGTTTTGACGAGTTGCCCTTTACCAGCGCTCCTTACAGACTATACTATTAGCAGTTAGTGTGGGATGTGGAGGGAGAATGTAAGGAAAAGGGAGGGGATAAGTCAGTAAGAGGAGATGGAAATAAGAGAAATGTTAGTAGGTAAAAACTAGATAGGAGTTGGACTCAGAGGTATCCGTGTAGCTGGAATAAAGGGTTAGTGTTGAGGGGTTTAGGGAGCGTTGCTGTGGAGGCGGCAGCAGGGATGCGGGGGGGAGTGGAATCAGAGACTAAGGGAGGCTGCAAGGTTGTTGGATTGTTCTTAATATATTTATAGTTGGCTTTGTTTGGCTACGGGAAGCATAGTTCTGTCAAGGGTTACTCTGATGTGGCCAGGAATGGTACCATTCTAGTGCAAGTACTGGTCTGTTCTGACTCTCTTCGTACGTATGCAAGCCCTCTCTGTTTCTGTCTCTGTCTCCCTCTCCGTCTCTGTCTCCCTCTCTGTCTCTGTCTGTCTCGGTCTCTGTCTCTGACTCTCTTTCTCTCTCCTCTTTCTGTCTATATTTCTCACATGAAAGGTGGAGAAGTGAGGGCGGATGGAGGGTAGCCATATCAGAAAGAGTGAAGAAAAAGAATAGGAAGGAAAGAAGATGGAAAAGAGAAAAGAGAAGACGGAACAGAATAAAGGCCCTCCCAAAACCCTCAAAAAGTAAAAATAAATTTAAAAAGTAATACTGCTCTGCGAACCAGTGCCCTGTGCCGGCCACCACCACTGGGGGGACAGCCAGACCCCATCCCCTTCAGGAGTGCGGGCTGGGAAACAAGAGGGGCCCACCCCGTAAGCAAGCAGCTGACTGGAGAAACACAGGTTGCAATGATAGCTATTGAGGTGAAATGCAGTTTGATGCTCGTGGTGTTTGATGTTTCACTGACTTTGCAGGTCCAAGGCCAGTGGTCTGATCAGATAGATATTCAGAGGATGACGGTACACAGTGTGGGATCTAGGGGGTGTCTCCTTCTGAGGGTGATAGCCATTGTTGATTCCCTATGGCCTTGTTTTGAAGACCTCTATCATTTTCATTGTATTGTTGGGTTTTATTCTGTTTTGTTTTGTTCGATATTGTTATATCTGGTGGCATGGGCAGCTATTTCAAAGAAAATAGGGTGTATTATGGCAGCCACTTTGGATTTACAATTGTCTTACTTTGAAGTCCTTCATTGCATTCATCGTTTTGTTTTTATTGGTTCTATTCTGTTCTGGTTTTGTTTGACTTTTACTGTGTCTGAAGGTATCTGCAGCTATTTTGAAGAC
>RJWT010017510.1:0-19305 GCA_004365215.1 Cuniculus paca | reverse complement strand
TTTACAAAGCTACCTCTTAGAGCAATGAGTTGTATCATTGAAAGGCTCCCTTTGTTATAGTGTGAACCTTGGCTCCTGGCTGAGCCATGTGCTACTCCAGTGGACGTCCCTCACCAAGATGCAGCCCTCCCCTTCCTGGAAGGAGGAGGAAATGCTTGGTACTTGGGTGAATGCAGAGGAAAGACTCAGCTTAGGAAGTCAACAGAATGGTAAACCAAGAAACCAGCGCAGAAGGGAATTTTAGCATGTGAAATCCCTGGAAAATTTAATTTCCTCTAAGGAATACTTCAAGCAAAGCAATCTAATTTAAATCTAAATGAAGTGGAAGACATGAGCTAAAATTAGTGTTACTCATACCTGGCACAGAAAAATTTAGCCTCCTCTCACAAAACCAGGTGACGATGTAGAAACAGTGCATTTAGTATGGCTTAGAGGGGAAATGTAGTTTAAAAATTCATTAAAAGTGAAAAAAAAGGCTATGTTTTAGAATAATAAACTAAAATAGCACTTGTAAAAATACTATCAACAATTGCAATTCAAAATGGTGTATGTTTTGTTAGGATTGCTGTTGCAAAGTGCCATGAACTAGATGGCTCACAGACAGCAGGAATGTGCTCCGTGGGGCTCTAGAGCCTGCTAAAATCAAGGCACTGGCGGATCCCATGTCTGGTGAAACTGATTTCTGGCTCCTCAATGGAAACTTCATGTGTCCTTACATGAAGCAACGAGCCAGGTTCTCTCTGTCTTCTGGGTCTCTCGTCACAGTGATGAAGTCTCTGTCCCCTAGATCCAGCCAGTCCTGCTGGCACTAGTGCTTACTACCATCACCTGGGGGTGAGGAGTGCAGCATGAATTTGGGGGAACACAAATGCTGGACCACAGTGTCCATGAAGACAGCACATTAGGACATGCAGGGAAAATGAAGGGATTATTCCTCCCCATCAATAGTTATTCTCAATAGTTATGCTCAGATGCCATCTAGTTTTCCTTCAAAGTCTTACCCGAAGCAAGGATTGGGGTAGAAGTGAAGTGGGCCCCAAACGAACAACAAACAGTTGCTGGCCACAGTGCCAACAGCTCTGTGATCTCAGTGCCCATAGTGGGGGTGATACTGCCAGACTCTGGCCAGATCAGGGGAATTCAGGTGCTTGGCATGGAGACACTGCCTCAAGCCCTGGGGGCCACATGGATTTACACTTTTCCCTTCTTGTATCCTTATATGTACTAATTAAAAAAAAGAGAAGCTCCTGTCTTCTTCTAAGTTGAAAGGCATTGTCTAGCATTTTTATAACATCTGTAATTATTTGCTGCCCTATATAGCATTTGAAATAAAATAAAATAATGTGCTGCCTATTTCAAAGTTGCTAAGAAAGTAAATGTCACACATTCTTACTTCTGAAAACTAATATTATCTGAAATGACATGTCTGTTAACTAGTTCATTCAATTATTCCACATTGCATATAGAAATCTTAAATCACTTTGTACACCACAAATTTGTACAATTTTCTGCATGCCATGGCACACATCTATAATTCCAGAATTTGGGAGGCTGCAGCAGAAGGATCAGAAGTTTTAAGCCTAGCCTAAGCTGCTTAATCATGAATCAATCACACACTCTTGATTCAGCCACCTCTGCAAAAGTCCTATGACTGCTTGAGGCTTTGGGGGGACATCTAGTCACAAGCCTTAACAGTATCTCACTCAGCAGCTATAGAGTCATACATTCATTAGTATGTTAAAGGAGTCTTGCCCAAAAAATTTAAAAAATAATTCAAATTATGTTTAATCCTATATTTTCTGAAGTGTTAGAACACAGAATAATAATTGATAGCCCACAAGACTGACCTTGGGAAATACTGCCTTCTGTGTCACTGAAATTCACAGATACATTGGAAAATCATTGGGAAAGACCATGAGAAACAAGGTAGAATTGTACTTTCCTCTGAAAATTCATAATGTTTGTGAAAACGTGACTGGTCTAAACCCTCAGAAGAAATACATGTGACCCACCCAGCCACCCCAGAGCAGCGTAGCAACTGCAGCTATGGGCCTGGCACAAGCTGAAGGCATGCACAGTGAATTTCACCTGGCCATGCAGCTTGGGATCTTGCTAGCAGCCTGGTAGGGACCAGCACCAATTCCACTATCAGCCTGGGACATATGGAGTGTCCCTGGGGTCTTGCTTGGGCTCTGCCCAGCCACCCCAGAGCAGTATAGTGGCCAAAGCTCTGGACCTGGCATGAGCTGAGGGCATGCACAGCGAATTTCACCTAGCCGTGCAGCTTGGGACCTTATGAGCAGACTGGTAGGGATCTGTGCCAATTCCACCATCAGCCCGGGATATTTGGAGCATCCCTGGAGTCCTGCCTTGGCTCCGCACAGCCACCCCAGAGCCACAGGTCTGGCCCGGGCATGAGCTGAAGGCACACACAGCAAATTTCACCTAGCCATACAGCTTGGGACCCTGCAAGCACCTTTGTAGGGATCCATGTCCATTCCACCATCAACCTGGGACATTTGGAGCATCCCTGGAGTCCTGCCTGGGCTCCAACCCCAACCACTGCCCAGCAACAGAGCAGTCACACTGGTAGTCTTGGCTGGAGCTGAAGGTGTGCACTGTGAATTTCATCTAACCTTGGAGCCTCTTAACCATGCACATTGGATTCACCAACCATAGGGGAATACAGAAAAATGACAAAACAAAAGAGCAAAATGCAATCTTACACCTCTAGTCCATCCCAAACAAGCCAAAGAGACATGGACATAGAAGAAAGTATAAGCCACACACCTGAAACTTCTGAAATGTTAGCAACTGAAGTAAAGAAACAACTCTATAAAGCTATAAAGGAACTGAGATTAGAAATGACTTCCCAGGTAAAACAAGAGATGACAAATGTAATGAAAGAAATGCTAAACATATCTAAAGAAGATATAGTTGGAAAAATAGAGAAGCACTGCAAAAGGATGGAAACCTTGAGTGAACAATATAAGAAAGAATTAGAATGCATGAAACAGATTCAAAGAGACATCCGGGAAATCAAGAATGCCATTGAAAGCTAGAAAAGCCGCCTCAGTGAATGTGAAGATAGACTTTCAGACCTTGAAGACATGATTGCAGCTAGCAAGCAAGAAAGGAAACACTTTTTAAAAATAACAATGAATCTGGAAATAGCAATTCAACAGTTGCAAGATGATGCAACCAAAAACAATATAAGACTGATAGGTGTAAATGAAAAAGAAGGAGAAAACACAAATGGCATAAAAACACTATTTAAAGAAGTAATAGCTCAAAATTTCCCAAACATGGGAAAGGAAACTGACATACAGATAAGTGAAGCACACAGAACTCCAATCAGCCATAATGAAAATAAATCAACACCCAGACATATAATTATCAGTGTTCCAGAAATTCAACTATAAGAAGAGAATATTAAAAGCTGTGAGAGAAAAGAAGCAAATCACCAATAAAGAAAAACCCATCAGAATTACAGCAGACTTCTCAACACAAACAATGAAGTCAAGAAGAGTGTGGAGTGAAGTGTTTTAAGTCCTAAAGGAAAACAACTTCCAACCCAGACTGATGTACCCTGAAAAACTATCCTTCAAAATCAATGGGGAAATAAGATACTTTCATGACAAAGATCAGCTGAAGAACTTCATGACCATCAAACCAACCCTGAAAAGAATACTGAAAGATACTCTAGATAGACATGAAAATAGCTACAATGTCAAGAAGATCAACAGAAGAAGAACACAAAGCAAGGCAAACAATTAAGTAGAGAGAAAAAGTAAAGAAACCACCACAGAAAGACAACATGACTAAAATAAGCCAGTATATATCAGTTATAACTATTAATGTAAATGGCCTCAATTCACCAAACAAAAGAAACAGACTGGCAGAATGGATCAAGAAACAAAATCCAACCTTATGCTGTCTACAAGAAACCCATATAACCCAAAAGGAAATTCATAGACTGAAAGTCAAAGGATGGAGAACAATAGTCCATACAACAGGAACCCTAAAAAAAGCAGGGGTAGTTATTCTGTTTGCAGACAATGTGAACTTCAAACCAAGAATGGTCAAAAGAGATAAAGAAGGTCACTACATACTGGTTAGGAGAAAACTCCAAGAGGAAGTAATGGCCATCTTAAATATATATGCACCAAATATGGGAGTACCCAACTATATAAAACAAAGATTAATAGAAATGAAAAATCAAATAAGCAATAACACAATTATAATGGGAGACCTTAACACCCTCTTGACACAAAGAGACAGACCAACTAGAAAGAAAATCAGCAAAGAAATAACAGAACTGAATCAAACCTGTGAACAAATGGACCTGGTAGATGTCTACAAAGTTTTCCACACAACAACATCAGAGTATACATTCTTCTCAGCTTCACATGGTACATTCTCTAGAAGAGACCATATAATAGCCCATAGAACATGCTTAAGTAATTGCAAAGGATTGGAAATTGTCCCATGCATACTATCTGATCACAGTGCCATCAAACTGGAAATTAATGACAAAAGAAACTGCAAAAATGGTAAACACATGGAAATTAAATAATACACTCCTGAACCATCAGTGGGTCACAGAGGAAATTAAAGAAGAAATTAAACAATATCTACAAGCAAATGAAAACACAAATAGAACTTACTGGAATCTGTGGGATGCAATGAAAGCAGTCCTCAGAGGGAAATTTATTGCAGTGAATTCCCACATCCAAAAAATAGAATGAACACAAATAAACAATCTGATGTTACACCTCAAACATCTAGAAAAAGAAGAGCAAGACCAACACAAAGCCAAAAGAAGGGAGGGAATTATAAAGATCAGAGCAGAAATTAATGCAATTGAGACTAAGAAAACAATACAAAGAATCAATGAATCAAAGAGCTAGTTTTTTGAAAGAATAAATAAAATTGATAAGCCCCTATCCAACCTTATTAAAAAAAGGAAAGAAAAAACTCAAATCCATGCAATAAGGAATGAAAAGGGTGAAATCACTATAGACTCTGTGGAAATACAGAAGATCATCAATACCTACTTAGAAAATCTACTCTCAAAGGTTCAATAACACAGAAGAAATAGACAGATTTCTAGAAACGTATCAATTAACAAAACTGGATCAAGAAGAGGTAAAACTACTGAATAACCCAATTTCAGTTAATGAAATTGAAAATGTAATTAGAACCTTACCAACCAAGAAAAGACCAGGTCCTAATGGATTCACAGCTGAATTCTACAAGAAATTCAAAAAAGCCATAATGCCAACACTCCTCAAAATCTTCAATGAAATTGAAAGGAAATGAAGTCTCCCTAAATCATTCCTGGAAGCAAGTATTACCCTAATACCAAAATCAGAGAAAGACCCAGCCAAAAAAGAGAACTACAGGCCAATCTCCCTAATGAACATTGATGCAAAAATCCTCAGTAAAATACTGGCAAGCAGAATGCAGCAAGTCATCAAGAAGATTATACACCTTGACCAAGTGGGATTCATCCCAGGAATGCAAGGATGGTTCAACATATGCAAATCAATAAATGTAACACACCATAATAATAGAGCAAAAAATAAGAACCACATGGTGATTTCAATAGATGCAGAAAAAGCTTTTGATAAAGTCCAACACTCATTCATGATAAGAACCCTACAGAAAATTGGAATAGATGGCCTTTACCTCAATCTGATAAAAGCCATCTATGACAAAACACAGTCAGTATCACATTAAATGGTCAAAAACTGAAAGCTTTCACTCTAAAATTGGGAACAAGACAAGGATGTCCATTATCACCAGTCCCATTCAATATAGTGCTGGAAATATTAGCCAGAGCAATTAGACAAGATACAGAAATAAAAGAAATGAGGATAGGAAAGAAAGAAGTCAAATTATCACTATTTGCAGAAGACATGATACTCTATGTAGAAGACCCTCAAAATCCATTGAAAGACTACTGGATGTCATAACCAAATTCAGTAATGTAGCTGGATACAAAGTCAATACTCAGAAATTAATAGCATTCTTGTACACAAACAACAAACTTGTTAAGAGAGAAATAAGAGAAAACACACCCTTCACAATAGCATCCAAAAAAATGAAATACTTAGGAATCAACTTAACAAAGGAAGTAGAAGATCTATTCAATGAAAATTACAGTACTCTGAAAAAAGAAATTGAAGAGGATCTCAGAAAAAGGAAAGACATTCCGTGTTCATGGATAGGAAGAACAAACATTGTGAAAATGGCCATTCTCCCAAAATTATTATACAGATTTAATGCAATTCCCATCCAAATACCATTAGCATACCTCACAGATTTAGAGAAATCATTCTTAAAATTCATCTGGAATCAGAAGAGACCTAGAATAGCAAAGGCAATTCTGGGCAGCAAGGGCAGGGCAGGAGGAATCACAATCCCAGACTTGAAATTATACTACAAAGCTACTGTAATAAAATCAGCATGGTACTGGAATCAAAACAGACCTGAGGATCAATGGAATAGATTAGAAGATACAAGCCCAAGTACAAACACACTCAGCCACCTTATCTTTGACAAAGGGACCAAAAATGTTCCCTGGATGAAAGATATCCTCTTTAATAAGTGGTGCTGGTAAAACTGGCTTTCCATATGCCAAAAACTAAAATTAGACCCAAGCCTATCACCATACACTAAACTAAAGTCAAAATGGATCAAAGATCTAAATATTAAAACAGAAACACTAAATGTGCTGGAAAGTAAAATAGGTAGGAAACTTAAAGACATAGTGTTTTGGTTACTTTTTCTCTCGTTGCTGAGACAAACACCTGACATCCAAAGTGAAGCAAGGAAAGGTTTATTTAGCTTACAGTTTCTGTGGATTTCAGTCCATAATCAGTTGGCTCCAAGGCAGGGTGGCATGGCACTGGGGCAACACTTCAAGGCAGCAGCCAGAGCAAAAGGGGACATCTGTTCATGGCGGCTGCAAGTGGCAAGACAAACCATGCCAAAGAAGGAAAAACATGCCCATTCCAACCTTACCTTGTATGTCGGCTCCACCCCTGGGTGGGTGCAGAACTCACACCACCAATCTCAGCACGGAACAATGAGTCAATCATAAACATTAGATTCAGCCACTTCCATGACTACATGAGGCTTGGGGCGGCCATCTATATACAAACCGTAACACATAGGGATAGGTGGAGAATTCATGAACAAAAGTCAAACTGCACCGGAAACACTTCCCAGAATCAACACCTGGGATCTTGTCTTGTTAAAAAGTTTTTGCATGTCAAAAGAAATCTCCAACAGAGTGAAAAGAAAACCCACAAATTGGGAAAAAATTTTAGTCAACTGTCCTTCAGACAGAGGTCTTCTATCTAGAACATATAAAGAATTAAAAAATATCAGGCCCTCAAAATTCAAAGACCCAATCCAAAAATGGGCATCTGAGTTGAAAACACACTTCTCAGCTGAAGAAATACGAATGGAAAATAAATACATGAAAAAATGTTCAGCGTCATTGGTCATTAAAGAAATGCAAAGTAAAACAACTCTGAGATTCCATCTCACTCCAGAAAGAATGGCCAGGATCAAGAAAACCACCAGTAACAAACGCTGGAGAGGCTGTGGGGAAAAAGGAACCATTCTCCACTGTTGGTGGGAGTGTAGACTGGTGCAGCCACTGTGGAAATCAGTCTGGAGGTTTCTCAAAAAGCTAGGACTGGAAGTCCCATTTGACCCAGCTATTCTGCTTCTGGGCATATTCCCATAAGAAGTGAAATCATCGTACCACAGTGATACATGTGCACCCACGTTTATAGCAGCACAATTTGTAATAGCCAAATCTTGGAAACAACCCAAATGTCCATCAGTTGAGGAATGGATAAAAAAGATGTGGTACTTTTATACAATGGAGTACTATTCAGCTATAAAGAAGGATCATATTGAGTCTTTTATAGATAAATGGATGTGACTTGAGACCATACTCATAAGTGAAATAAATCAAACTCACATGTGTAAACACCGCATCATCTCCCTAGTGTAAGAAACTGAAAGACTCAATAAGATACAAAATCCCCAATAAATATGGGGAAAAGGTTCTGAAGTCCAATAATGCTTTTATTCTTTGATTTGATTGGTTTAAGGCTGTTTTCCACTGTTTGATTGCAATATGTGAGAAGATAGGAAAAGCTTTTTTGAAGAAAACAAAGGACATTAAGGTAGCCATTGTTGATTTCTTGTTGTCTGATTTGAAGGTCTGTAATGCTTTCACTCTTTTGTTTTATCTGGTTTTATGTTATTTTGTTTTGTTTGAGTTTATTGTGTGTGAATGTATGACCAACCATTTTGTAGAAAACAAGAGACACTAGGGTAGCCATTGTTGATCTCCTAATGTTACGTTTTGAAGACCTGTATTGCTTGCAGAGGTCTGTTCTGAAATGCTTTGTTGTGTTTAAGTCTGTTTTGTTTTGTTTTATTCTTTTTAAAATAAAAAAAAAGAAATACATGTGACCTATAAATACATGTTTGCAGTACATGCATTTTACAATCAGACTGTGGAATGAACCTGTGGACTTAACGCAGTTTGCCTATTTTATTTTTTTTAATGTTTCCCCACACCTCCCCCTCCTCCTTTAACTCCCCCCTCCCCATTTTCATTCTTACTGATATTAAGCTTAGCTCATGTTTGTGACATGTGATGTCTATATTTGTTGAGGTTATTGTGCTCCTGTACATGGCTTGTCTTTACTTATTTCCCTTGCCACCCTCAGCCTTTGCCCTTGGTCTCTTAGACTCCTTCCCATTTGCAAGATATCCATCCTAGACAGGGTCTTTTTTTGTGACTGTTTAGCCAGTGGTAAATTTAACTGGGTTTCTCACTCTCAGGAGTCCTTGGTAGCCAACACTCAGTTACAGAACTCAGGGATAGCTTTGTGCAGCATCTAAACATCAGGAAAACTGAGTTTGAATCCATGCAGTGCATTGACTGTTTCTGGGGCTTTGACTTTCTTGAAATAAAGGTATACATCCATGCCATGCAGATTTATCTGGCATCTAGTAAGTGTGAGTCACTGGTGCAGGGAGAGGATGAGGAGATGCTAACCCACCCCTGATCGGGGCACTGATGGTTAGTAAGTCTCATGCAGGTGGGAGCTCAGTGCATTTCTTTTCTCTTCTTCAGTTCCTTGAAGCAGAAATTTCACGTTTGTCACTATTTCTTCATCCGTGTAAAGGAAACACAGGGCATGGGAGAGACTTGATAAGAGGACGGTTTCCAAGATTTGTGTAGGTTCCAAACTTCAGACTCATCCGTCCAAGGATAATCACTCTTCAGTGTGGTCCAGACGGATCCCGCTTATGTTGGATGCTATTCAACAGCAAGACAGTGAGAGGCCGCTCTTCGGTTTAACTTTCGCTTCACTGTCACCTTCTGAGGCCATGGATCCCAAATCCGAGCTTTAGAGGATCCAGGCTGCTGCCTGCCCCTGTGACCAGCGGGACTGAACCCAAGTGGAGTGGCCTGGCCTCTAGCTCAGGTGGACCTGCCCCACCTGCACTGCCCCAGGTGCTGTCCTGTCCTTCACTGGGCTCGGCTTTGAAGTTCAGCAGTGCTGTCCTGTGATGTGTTTTAGAGCACACACCCAAGTTCGGCAGAGGTTTCCCTGATGGACGTTTTTTCCTCCTTCAGCAGAAGAGGAAATCAAGAGTCAGTTGCTGATAATGGATGAGCTCTGTGGTCAGTATACCCATCTGTCACGGGCACCCACCTCCTGCCGGATGTGTACGTCAAGGGCCAAACTGCGAGTCTGATAGCAACGATTCCTGACCTTCAGAAGCCAAAGGTCCTGCAAAAAGTTGTTATCCGGGGCTCACAGACTGTCTCCCTGCCAGCTGAAACGTGACCTGTCATCAGTACATTGCTTCCTGCTGCACTTTGAATTGAGTATGTGTAATCATAGGAGTTTTTTTTTTTGCTATTTGAGACAGTATTGCTATGTAGTTCAGGCTGGTGTTGAACTCACTATGTAGTGCAGTATGGCCTTGAATTCACAGTGATCCTCCTGCCTTAGCCTTAGGAGGGCTGGGATTATAGGATTACCACACCCAGTCATATAAGTGTTTTTCAGGCATAAATATCTAAAGTTTTTGTAGGGTGAATAAAACTCACTTTATTATTACACAGAATGCAGAAATGGACCACTATTGTTGGCAGAAATAAAAAAATCTCTTAAAAATTTCACTCAATTTCCATAGGATAATATACTTTCTTAATATTAATGTACATGTACACATATGTGTATACTATACTTATGAATTTATGTCTGTATAAATGTATCATATATATTTAGAACAGGAATATTCATAATAATCGTGGTAATTCAATAAGTTGATGAAAGAGCTCAAAAGGAAACCTGATACAAAGTAGAATATTAAGAATTAGCTCATGGTTGCTGTGGGATTGTTATACATGAGGACTGCTGACCCAGGAGAGACACTTGTTTTGGTGCTACATGTCCTATGCACACATACATCAAATGTGTGCCTACATTACGCATATGCATCCTTTATCAGAGCATGAGACTTCTCAGCCTGTTGATAAATGGAATCAAAGCTTTGTGAATAGGGAGGGGAAGAGGGGTGGAAGGGAGGAGAGGGAATCGGGAACTACTTAAAAAGCATCTCATTGCTTGTGATGAGCTTTTGCAGACAAACCCTAAGTTTTCCATATCAAGCTTCAGTGGAAACACAACTCAGACATGGCATGAAAAAGAAATTGCCTCTCTTTGAAGATGACCAGTTTTCCAGGGTTACCACCTGGATGGAGGCAAAAGCAGTGACCACTCACTGTGGTCCACTTGATTGTTTCCCACTTTAAATAACCATGTTTAACATAGTTGGGTGCTTCTTTCTTATTTTCTATGTTGGCTGACATTTTGTTTTTCCCTTCAGATTTTGTTGAGACAGGGTCTCTCTATGCAACACAGACTGATGTTGAACTCATTTATGCAACCCGGGTTTGCCTCAAGCTCATGGCGATTCCCCTGCCTCATCTTCCCTAGTGCTAGGATTACAGGCTTGCACCATCACACCTGGCTCTTGACTGACATTTTAGAGCACTGGTTATCTATCATCTTTGAGAGAAAATTGTTTGACAAGTTTTGGAGAGATTTAAATTCTTGTGACAGAATTTTCTCCTTAGCAAGATAGTCGTTCATCTTTTATTATTGGGGAGAATTTTTGAGACTTTGATCAGGAACACTGCTATAGCTTCTCTGAACTGCTCAGGAAATAATGCCACAGATGTCTAGTGAACATTTGTCATAATAATAGCATAGAGAACCTGAAGTTTTGAACGCAGACATACTTTTACAAACACCCTGTGGAATAAGAACTTGTTATCATTGCTGTTGTGTTGGCTAAATAATAAAACAAATGGAAGAATGGGTGGAAATAGAATTCAGTTAGTGTACTTTACAGAGATCCATTTGCAGGCTGAGAATACATCTACTTTTAAATCCTATTACGATTAATAATGAGCATTTAATGAGTTATCTCATCATACTGTAAGATCCTCTTGGTTGACATACTTCTATGTGTGCTCATATCCATGGAACCTCAGAACTGCTTGGCTCATTGGTTTTGCTCAAATCTATGCTGAACGAATATCTGACAATGCTTGGTAATAGTGACTTGGTAAGTAAAGTTTGGCTTGACTTCAATGAAAATTGAGAATTGCTGTACATATTAAACTTTTTGAAAGATTGAAGCAACACTGTGATCACCTCCAATATGCTCCAAAATTTTGTCTGTCCATTGGTCCAAGAATCCATGCCCTTGTTTTCTTTGTGTATTCACTACCCCATTCATTCCTTAATTGACTGGCCAGTAACGCATGTCCTGGGTGCTACTTTTTACCATCTGCCTAATTAGAACTTGAATAAGCTTGAGCTTTTTCTGTGCTGCTTAAACTTGTTTCTCCTCACAAATATCCTGAACTCCTACCTGCACATTGAATGGTACATGGATTTCATAACTTCTTATGCTTCCTTTATTTCTTGCTGTAAAATAGATTGTGATTCATGTACTTGTTCTTTAGGGTGAGAGATGACTAAAGAGCAATTATTTGAAGATAAATGTTTTGATGACAGGCAAGTGAAAGGCAAAATGAGTTCACCAGAGATAGCCTCTCGTCTACAAGGAGGAAATGATTTGTGGGGCTGAGGGGTCCAGAGGGACCTTGACCTTGGTCGTGGTCTCAGGACTTCCCTTTCTCCTTCCTCTGTCTTTTCCTTCTCAGCCACCATGTATGGTTCCCCTCCTCCGTGGACATCATTTCTCCTCTCACTGCTTTCTTCCCTTTTCCCTAACACTGCACTGCTGCTGTTCTTTACTCCAGTCTGCTTGCTCTGCCTCATACAATTACACCCCCAAAACAGCCACAATGCTCCCCATCTGTCCCTGTGCACCATCATTCAGACTCCTCACATCCACCCCCACAATTCCATGCCTTCCACTTCCAGCCTGCACTCATGCTCAGTGCTATTCCTCCCCAGACTTTCTTGACATCTCTTTCAGATTGAACTGGTCACTTACCATCCCATTTCCTGTGTCCCTGAGGAGATGCGTCCATGGCTTTGGTCATTCCGAGCCCATCATGACCTTCCTTGCGACCCTCTCTGAATCTACATTGTGCCCATTCTCAAAAAATCAGGGAATACTTCAAGTCCTTCATCAAACCATCCTTGATCTCCTGAACTACAACTATTCTTCTCTCTTTCACCCTAAACTTCAAAGCACTTTATCTGCAACTGTATTTTTTCATATAACATAATCATTGCTATGGCTTGAATCCAGAATGACCTCCAAACTGTCAAGAGCTCACAGGTGGGGCTTTAGAAAGGTGGGTGAGTCACAGGGCCACTACCCTTGGGTGGAATTCACCAGTGAGTTCAGCAGTTAAGTGTACTGTTCAGAGCTTGAGTCTGGCTGAGGGGAGTCTCTGAAGCTGGTGACCAGGAAGGACACAGCTTCCTTCTGTCTCCTCCATTTGCTCTCTACTTCCAGTCCACCATAATGTGAGCTGCTTTCCTCCACCAGACCCTTCCACCATGCCCTTCCTGCCTTGGACTCACTGACCATGGACTGAAAGCACAACCCAAATAAACTTCTCCTCCTTGAAGCTGTAGGTGTCAGTTATTGTGTTCCAGCAATGATGAAGTGCCTATAACTGAAATTCATGTAAAATATGATGATGTTCTCATCAGTTATACATATTTTTTTTCTGTTTCCAAACCAAATATCTCTTTACAATGAAGTAAATAAATGTCTGAATGCTTCTTATGTTTATTATTTTTGCATATTACACTGGAATTTAACTTCATGGCTTTGAGTGAGTGAACGAACAAATGGCATACTGAGTGATTAATGAATGAACTATCCATACAGGAATACCTAGGTGATTTCTTTCAGCCCATCTCATCTAATCCTGATGTGAATATATAGTATAGCACTCTTATTTATGAAACAACCAGATTGTTGGTATCCTCAACTCTTCAAGTACAGCAAAGAATATGAAATTAAGCAAAAGCTCTTTTGAGTAACAAGGAAAATAGTTATCCCCAAGCTTATTTAAGCTGGTGCATATCCTCCAGCTAACTGGAGCTTATTTGGTTAGCATTAGGTGTTACTTTGGGTTACTGATTTAATGTGCTTAGTTATTTGGTTGCCATGGAAACTAATAGCAATAAGAAGGAGTGAGCATTCCATGAGGGAGAACAAAGGATGAAAGCAAACAGTGTGACTTATCATATTAGCCTGAAGATCACAGTTGCTGAGGGGTTACAGCTCTGAGAAGTACTTTTTTATCAAATACAGCTTATTGGTGATTTGCATTTTGCAAACATTTTCCACAGAAATGGCCCTCAAAGTTGAGTTTGTTTTTCAAAATGTCACCTTCAGGTATTTGGACACAATGAGGATAAGAATATCTTTCTGCAAGCACATTGGCATCATAAAATAATTTTCTTTTAAAACTATTAATGATAAATATTGTTATTTTCAGGTCAATGAAATAAAAAGAGACACTGAATACCTGGATTCAGAAGTCATACAATAGTCAGTGATAGAATTGAGATTGAAGTACACATATTCTTTGCCACAGTTTTTTTTTCCTATCTCCACTGTACTATCATTTCTATTTAATATTTCAGCCTTTATTGCTTTTGACAAATGATATCATTCTCTTTGGGGATCAGTGAATCTAGAGAGTGAGAATTTGGTTGGAAAACACCTGATGTAATCAGTGCCATGGACCTTTAAATCTGAAAGTTGCATGGAGTCACCTTTGCAGTCCAGAGAGACATCTTGAAAATGTTGACCTCAAGTCCCTGGGTTATTATTAGTTTCAGGGGGACAGAGGGTGACCCCAGCATCATCCATGGTCAGTCTGTGCATCTCTTGGCCAAAGGGCTTTTCCTGGAAATGGTTGTGCCCTGGATTGTAAACTGGAACTTCTCACTGACTAGAATCTCCAACCAGTTATCCAAGCAAGTGTGTATGCACATGCGCCACCTGCCTTGACCTTCGAGTAAGACAGCATCATTTCCAGGAGATTCACTGAAGAATGGGGCTTTCATTGCCCACCAGGTACCCAATGTCTTTCTTCTTCATTTCACTTTCTGGTTTCTTTTCAGGTCATCTCAGCACCTTTCACATAAGCATCCAGTACTCAAATCCTTGCCTCCGACTAAGCTGGGTGACTCTGTGAGAAGACAGTCATATCTGAAGGTATCAATGCAAACAAAGTCTTCATCTATTAACTCATAATAATAGAAAGCAGTAGTATAGCAATATTTGTTGCTTTTGAGGCTTTTTACATGACAGCCATGATTTGAAGTGTTTTAATGTCTTACCTTATTCAATTATCAGAACAAACCTATGAGGTAGGATCTAGCGTTGCCCTGTCATCGCACAGCAGAGGAAGCTAAGGTTTGATGGGGATCAGGTTGCTCATCTTGTCAACGACAGAGACAGGGGTTGAACTGAGGCTTTCTGCTGCTAAAACCTGGTACTTTATTTACTTTTTAAGTCCATATGTACAGTGCATAATGTTCATAATCCTCAAAAGGAGTTGGTGTGTGTTCATAATGCATCTTAATTCCTTTTCTCATCCTCCTTCCCTCCTACTCCCTCCAACTCTTGATCCTCTTCCCATTTAAGAAACATCTGCCTCATATTTCTTAGTAGCTGTCTTTTATTTTTCTCTTTGTTTATAATTGGGCTTCTGATATGAGTAATCATGTGTTATGGTTTGTGCCTGGATGTCCCCCAAAGCTTCATGCAGTTGTGAGGGCTGAATCTAGAGTTTGTGACTGATTCATGGTCCAGTGCTGGGGTTATGGTTGTGAGTGCTACACTTGATCTGGGACAGGTAACCTGAATACAAAGTAAGGGAGGGAAAGAGCCTTAGTCTCCCTCTCCTCCCCTTTTTTGCTTTTGCTGTTTTTGCTGTCTTCTGCCACTATGAACTGTTGCCCCATTGCCCTGCCTTGGAACCAGCTGATTGTGGATTGAAACATCTACAAACTGTGAGCTAAATAAACCTTTTCTTCCTTAATTTTGGGTGTCGGGTATTTTGTCTCAGCAATGAGAGAAAAATAACCAACACACCACGAGATATTTAAACTTGTGTGTCTGCTTTATTTCACTTAGCATTATGGTCTCAAGGTGCAACCATTTTTCTACAAAGGCTCAATTTTATCCTTCTTTGTGGCACAGTAGTACTCCATTGTGTGACAATCCATTGGCAGCCTAATACTTAATCCCAGAGAAAATTAAATTTATTTCTAATCATGGAGTTAATGAGCAAATGAATGAGTAAACAGAGATACAGAGTGTTATATTTTATTTTTCTCATTTAATAGTGTCATGGTGCATAAAGTTAGGAGTTCAAGGACAGGCATACAGTCAAATTTTAATTATTTTAAAAGATGACTGACTGGGTTTTGTCACTGAGTTAATCTGGGCTCATTGTAGTTAGATGACAGGCAGGAAGACTGGGTTGGAGGCAGCTCTTCATCAGAGAGTCACACACAGAGGAAGAGATTTTTCTTCCAGGGCCTCCCCTGCAGCTTGTGGACCCTCCTTGGCCTGCAGCCTCTCCCACCAGGGGCCCAAAAAGCAGCAACTGATGTCGATGTCAATCTGTGTGTTCCCGTTCTCAGCTGAAGTGGAAAAGCGAGGTTTCTCTGCCATCTTTTTCATGGACAGGGGATTGGTGATTAGAATAAACAATTGTTCTCAAAATAGCTCCAGCCCAGTTGTTCTAACAATTAAGCACATGGATGGAGTTAGTTCACCAGGTAAAAGACGTCAGTGTGGGCAGGTCGCTGCACTCACCTTGGCACCTCCCTGCTCCTGTCCTCTCTGTCACCCTTCCTTTCTGCTGCTGTTGTTGTTTACAACCTCACCTCTCAGTGTCTGTGGGAAGGTGATGATTCCTGCTGCAGATTTGTTTTTTTCCATCTCCAAATTCACAACAGATCTCTTTTATCTGCTTGCTTCCAAGGACATGTTGCTGCCTCCTCTTTCCTAATTGGCAGAGAACGTTTGATTTCTTATCTGCTGAATTTTATCTAGCACAGTCATTTTGTGTGTGTGTGTGTGAAGCCCTCTCAAGCTTTGTGCATTTTGATGTAAATACAGCATAATCAGCTAGACTCAGGTGAGGGAAACATAAGTGAATGACTGCTGAACATGCAAAGGGAAAAAAATGATTGTTACTTTAAGAGATTGTTACACCATGAGCTGCTTAGCATGGCTGAAGGACTTCAGGCAGAAGTTTGCCCCTTTGCTTAGGAAAAAACCAAAGTCTTTCATCTCTTTTCTGTTCCTCAATGCCTTGATGTGTGTAGGACAGACTTAGGTAGATTCAGGAATTTTAAGCCATGGAGTTGCTATGGTTGATACATTGTGTAAACTTGAGAAGTTTAGAAATCCAACTAAGGTACTCAGCAGGGAGTCAGGATCCTTACTTTGTAAATATCCTCATCCTGTGGAAGAGGAGGGCACAGGAGTGATGTAAGTGCTACACCTGCCCTAGCGGGTGGTAGTATGCTTACAATATTAGGGACGAGAAAAGGCTTGTTCTCCCCTCCTCTTTTTGCTGGCTACTGCCTTGCAGTGTTGCCCCTGTGCCATGCCACCCTGCTTTGGAGCCAGCTGATTATGGACTGAAACCTCCACAAATAGTGAGCTAAATAAACCTTTTCTTCTTTCATTTTGGGTGTCAGGTATTTTGTCTCAGCAAGGAGAGAAAAGGAACCAAGACAGGAAGGTTTCAGGAGATGGGAGTGTGGAAACTTGGGGGTCTTGAGACTTGTAGAAGATGAAGGTTACAGATCACTGTGGGAGGAAAAAAAAGGTGTTGGAGCAAGTTCAAGGTTAAAAGAATTCAGTGAGATAAATGTGGTAAAAATTATTTAGAGAAATTTAAAGAGTAAAGTTTAACGCTCACTATTCAGTCCTTGCCTCTTCTTTACTCTGCTGAGACTCCTCCCATAGGCACCAAACAGAAGAGGAAGACATGCTACGTGCTGTCTGCTGTTGGCAGCGCCTCAAGGAAGAAAGAAAACACAGCGATATTCAGCATAGGGACCAAGGATGAGAGAGAACTGGAAACACAGAATGGATGTAAATGAACAGGGAGACAGAAATTTGGTGAGAACAAAACTTCAAAATGTGAGTGAGCAAGAGAATTTGTGTGTCCACACACAACCTGCACAAACCATTAAATCTTTGCATTTAAGCAAAAGCGAAGCTTGAAAAATGCACTCTGGATTTTGTCGTCTTTTGCTTAGAATCCTGAGGCTGTCATGAAAAAATGCTTTGTATAAGTTCGGGGTCCCTTTCCCATCCCGTGCAGGTACAGCTCTCGGCATCATCTTGCACCGATCTCGACTCAGCATTTGTCCTTCCTCCTCCCTGACCCAGCCATTCCTTTCCTCCAGGGTCTCACGTTTCCCTGCATTTGGGGCCACTGCACCAATGTCCTGCCTGCTTGAAACCCATCCCTACCTTCTTGGGAAAGTTGACTCCTGCTTATCTTTTAGCTCTTAGCTCAGTTGTCTGTTCCTCAGGCTGCTGTCCTTTCCCTTCCTCTTTCAAAGACCTGCACAGCTCTTCTGTGCATCTGCTGCATTTGCAACCTCTCAGTGCCCAGTGTGGCCACTGGATTAACACCTCTCTTCTCCACTAGCAGCACAGCCTCGCTGGACAGTTGCCTTTGGCTCGGATGAGCTTTGTCTAGTGCTGGCCCATCATGGGCACTCAGTAAACATTTGATGGGGGAAAGAAGAAAGGAGGAGAGAAATGTTAAACAAACTCAGGTATCAGAGCCTTCCGGAGTGCTTTGTAGATAAACACTGCTGAACGTACAGTTTTATGTCTGATGTTGCTTAAAAGATAAAACATTTGGAAGAACCTGGCTTCCATTTGGGTTAAAGAATGTATGCATATGTGTCTGTCTATAGAGACGGGAGAGGTTTCCTCCAGTTCTGATCATTTGGCACCAAGCTGGGTGCTTTGTGAAGATGAATACATTCTCTCTTGGTCAATCTGACATTTTCTCTCACTGATGAAAGAGAGCAAAGCATCATAAGCAAGGGCCACAAGTGGATAATAATGTAATGATCTCACTGTCTTTCCCAACGTTTGGCAAAGCATCTCTTCCTCTAGGGCTCTGGCTGAACACTAAGATAACTTATGTCCAGGCACTTCCTGTGGAGTGAGAGTCAGAACTAGGGCTGTTTTCAAGTTAGAAATCTCAACCCGACTTCACGCCTTCATAGCGATGTCTTTGGGCCACGTGTTTAACCTGCTCAAGCCTCAGTTTTCCTATCTTAGCTTGGGTAAAATACTCCCACTTCAGGGCTGCGGTGAGCTCTCTATGTGATACAATGAACAGAAAAAACGAATGCAAAATGGATAACTGTTTCAAGCTCCAGTCTGAACCCAGGTTTTGTGAGCATGTTCCCTTCCTCCCTGACTTTTGGTTCATTGATAATTATTTTACTGTGCAGGTGGATTGCATTTTCATACTGCAAAAGATAGCAAAAGAAAAATAACATTAGTAATGTTTCCTTATTCGACCCTGCTAAGAGGGATCAAATGCCAAGGCTGAGTGTGAGAAGCAGCTTCAAATCCAAAGAACTGAAGGAGTCTGTTAAATTCCTATGAACACAGATAAAGGAGAACTCTGGAAGCTGGGATGTGTTTTGGTGAGTGATTCTATGCAGCATTTCTGGGAGCAACTTC
>RJWT010017509.1:0-19295 GCA_004365215.1 Cuniculus paca | reverse complement strand
TTTAAAATTTTTCCCCAAGATTTCTGTTTTCCAATAGTTCTCTTTCCTCTCTTTGTCTCCCACTTCCATACTATTCCTATATGCCTGCTTCTCTCCACAAACCTCCCATCCTTAATAGGAAAATGAAATGTCAATTCCCACTGACCTCTCTTATTCCCATGTCAGAAATGAGAGAAAGAAGGAAGAGCAAAGGGTTGAGAGAATGGGAATAAGTGTCATCTCTTTTATATTCCAATAGGGCTTTTATTATCATCATTGATTGTATTCATGTAATTTGTTACAGAAACTAACATTTTAATCAGTAATGAGGACTTTTTTATTAGTGATAGTAGACTACCTGTATGTGTTGTTCAAATATGTTACACATGAATTAATGTTTTTCACAAATGGGTTCACAGTGGGACAAAGGACAGTTAATTGAATTCAGAATGAGAAAACTTGTTTTTCTATTAAAATCTCCTACTTTTCTTATATGCAATCACAGGTGTCTCTTACTTAACCAAGCCTCAGTTTCCTTATGTATAAAATGTGAATAGTGCCTTGAACCTTATTATGTTGTCATATCAGCTCAATAAGTCTCTTCACTGTTCTTTCTTTTCATGTTTTTATATTTGAAAGTAGTGGTCTCCAAGAATGAGTAAGCATCCATTTTAGAAATTCAAAGATAATCCATTATAAATTTTGAGAAGATAATACAGAAATTCTACTTCTCTGTATTTTTCTCCTCCAGAATGTTTCTTATGTACGTAAGAAATAGCAAACATACACCAGAGATGTAATTATGTATGCCATGTAGGAGTATAAAGGATACTTTCTTAGGGCATTTTTATTGCTGGTGGGTGTACTTACTATCAAGTGTACCGCTAAGATTTGTTTTTTAAAGAAAACCCTTTAAATTTTTTCTGAGACACAATAGTTGAAGATGACAAAGGTGAAGAAAACTTAAGTTAATTATAATGCTAGAACATGCCTTAGATTACAAATTTTAAAGTCACTCAACCATAAATTTTTCTTGTATCTTCCTGTTTTTCTTATAACATTAAAGGCAGAAGTATACAGTCCGAACGAGTTTTCTCAAAGAGGTCTAGCGGAGGGCATTCAAGTCATGGTGGCATTTTTGCAATGGTATGTTAAGTACCTCTGTTCCATGCCTCTTTTCACATCTGTTAAATAATCTATTTCTGGGGAAAGAATACCTCTAGTAAAGATTCTGTGGTTTCTTTTTTAGTAATTTTGAACTCTTGACTGTAGGCAGTGAAAATGTAGATGTTGTTTTTTCATATGCACATAACTTATCAGAAACTATGAGAGACTGGGCACAATAGAATCATCTTTTTATTTTGGGGGGCAGGGTTTCACTGTGTAGCTCACCTTGGCCTTGAATTCAGTATAAACCCAGGTTAGCCTCAAACTACTCTTGGCAATCCTTCTGCCTCAGCCTCCTGAGTGCTGGGATCACACCCAGCTACAATCACATTTTTAAGATAGGGAAAGCAAATTACCACCAAGCCAGAATTCTGAACCCAATGAAAATATACTTTTAAAAACTTGCAGGTTTTTTCAAACCAAGGAAAACTGAGAAAATTTGTTGCCAGCCAACCTGCACTATAAGAAATGTCAAAGAAAGTCCTTTAGATGCAGGGATCACAGTTCCAGACAGATGACTGAATCCTCACAATATGATGAAGAGTACCTAAAGTATGTGCATAGTATATATTTTTCTAATTTTTTTGGTGCTGAGACCTAGGAATCTTTTTCCAATTTTTACAGTATTTTAAATGATTGCTCAAAATAAAACACATTAACAGTATTTTGTACAGCTCATAATATAAGCAGAAATAAAATGTATGAAAATAATAGCATAAACGCTAGAATAAGGGAAAAGAAAATACACATTTTAAGACTTATGCCATATGTGATTTGGTATAATACTTAAAAGTAGATTGCAATAAATTAAAGATGTGCATTGTATTCCTTACAGCAACCAGCCACTAAAATTATGGTTGAACTCATAAACAGATAAAAAACAACCATAAGAAATCCTCACTTATTATGAAAGACTCAGAAAGTAACAAGAAAAAGTAAACAAAGAACAGATGGTACAAATGGAAAACAGCATAACAGTAGCTATAAACTCATCTATATCAATAATTAAATTAAGTATAAATAATCAAACTTTAAACAAAAGGCATAATAGACTGGTCTTTAAAAAGATAGCTAAACTTAACTGTATGATACCTACAACCACTTACATTTAAAGGCAAAATAAAGTAAGGTAAGAGAATGGAAAACATTTTCTACATTTACAATAAACAAAAGAAATCTGGAGTGCCTAACCAAGTAAAGCAGGCTTTAGTAACAGATTCTTACCAAGGGGTAGAGGGAAACATTTTATAATAATAAAGGTGCTGTTTCATTGAAAAAAATAATCTATCAGTAGAAATTCCCCTCATAAAACCTTTGAAAGTGCATGAAGAAAAACTGATAAAAAAGAATGCTCATGTGATTATTTCAATCAATGCAGAACAAGAATTTGAAAAAAGTCAACACCTATTTCTGACAACAGCTTTCAGCAAATAGAGCAAAAAAAAAATTTCTCAACCTGACTTTTAATAAAAGAAAATAATTAAAAAGTAAACATCTTAACAGACACTTTGCTAAAGAAGAACATACAGATTGCACAGGAAAAGATGTCCAACACCATTAGTCACTACATAAGCACAAATTGAAACAAGGTGATACTTCTCACTAAATAAGTGAGTCATTCTAAATAAGAATGACTAAACTTAGAAAGCACAACTGCAAATTTTGTTGAAAACAGAGAGCAAGTAGAATGCTCATGCATTGCTAGCAGAAATGCAAAATAATAAAACCACTTTGAAAAACAGTAATTTATTAGAAAGTTGAAATTTAATTCCGCATTCCTATTCTTAGATATTTCCTCAACAGTAATGATTATATGTAAATACAAACACTTCTAGAAAAATGTTAATAACAACTTTATAACAAAAACCAAAATTGAAAATGACCTAAATATCCATGCCCTGAATTATCCATTACAAATTGTTGTAACACCATTAAAAAAGGATCAAAAACAAACTAGTGATACACAAAAGATACGGATGAATCTCAAAAGATTTATGCAATATAAAAGAAGTCAGACACAAATGACGACATGCTGTTTGATTTCATTAATATGAAACTCAAGGAAATGCAAAATTATCATGAGAAAATTAAATCAGATCAGAGGTTGCAAAGAGCCAGATCAGTGGAGAGACGATTTCCTTCAAAGAGACACAAGGGACTTACTGAATGTGAAGAAAATTTTCTCTTTCTTGACTGTGGCAATGGTTACAACATTGTTATGTGTTTGTCAAAACTCTTAGAGCCATATATTTAAGATCAATGACTATTTTGTTTATTAGTTATACCTTGATGAATATGATTTTAAAAAACAAAAATACACATGTTTTCCAATGAAAAGTCATGAGAGTACACCACTTGTTAACACTTGTTATCTTTGTGTTTCTAGACTAGTTGGGAGAAAAAAATTTTTTTATTTCTTGGTGGCATTCATTTACATATTCATGTATTCAGAATCTATTTGTTAATTAGTCCCAGAAAGTCTGCAAGTCATCTGTGACGCAGTGATTGGCAAGGTAGACATGATTCCCACTATCATGAACTAGACACACAAGTTGACTGTTCCCTTCTCTGCATTTCCTAATCTTCTGTAATGCATATGTTCTGCTTTGTCATAGAAAAAAATTCCTCATAACTTTATGAATCACTGTGTTTTTAGAATCTGTTTCCTTCTAAATTTGCTTCTCTGATTCTCTCCTGCACTCATGATCATGAGCATATGCTCAATACACACAGTACCCAGTGTAGGTCAGCTGTTGTCACCATGAAGAAATGAGAATCTGACTGCCTCCCAATATGTGTTAGAGCAAACACATGACAGACGTCTAATTTTATACCAAATGAGTCACTATTCATTATGTTATTTATATAAGTTCACATCCTACTTGAAGTGATAAAGAGTGCTGGTATATCAGGATGGAACATGCCATTATAGAAGAGTGTTATTGTTCTAATAATGCAGTCATTATAAACTTCCTATAAAATCACAGACTATTTCATCAGAATGAAGCACTATCAGTTGTCTGATCCAAAATTTTGATTTTTCGGACTAACATTAACCTTTGAGAAGAAAGTGACATTTTGAAGACCGCGATGCATTACTAGAGAAATAAGAAATAGAGTTCAGTGATTCAAAATCCAAATAATACAGATGGCAGTGCTTTGGAACCTTGTATTTACCAGAGATTTCAATTATATATCTTGTGCACTATTCTTTCATCACTAATACTGCCAAGTCTTCAACAAACATTGCTAATCAGTCACCACATTGTCCGGTAAATCCTTGTCAAAGATTCAGAATCCTTCCTAACAATCATCTCCATGATCATTACCAAGAGATCAGAGTAAACTCTTGAGGTGAAATCCGAGTGAAACTCATACAACAGAAATACATCTCTTACGAGACATATCATAACCCACTGTTCCGCTCAAAGGAGTCTTCCCTTGCCTAGCTATGTGCCACGACCTTCATGTGAAACACACAAATGATAACCTTTTCCTCAGCTTCAAGCAAAGATTAGCTGAGAAAATATATGTGAAATGACATCAAAAGTACTGACTTTAAGCAGCGGTACATTTTCTCCTCTCTTCCTATCTTTCATATCTCTTTCTCCCTCAGAGTTGACATGGCTGAAGCAGAAAATAAGCTTATTTCTTCTGCCAAAATTTAGCTTTACTCATGACTTAGGGCTAATACATGGTGAAAGAAACTTATTTTGAGGTTCCTTTCTGTTACACATAACTTAAAAATTGGTTATAACTATGAAAGTTGGGTAAAATACTTTCAGAAATAATAGTAATGAATAAAATAATGTCAGGCATTTGGATGGAAAACCTAGTGATACACAATCCCTGTGGCCATCAATATGACTAGTTGATCAATGATTTCATTCATCCATGATCTGGGGAAGAAAAGGGTAGAATTTTCAGAATAGATGATGGCATAGAAAAAAATCACTCTTGGATTGATATCTGCAGTAACTAACAACCCAAGTTCTTTATGCAAGTGTGATGCATCTGAGGAGAATGGCTCCAGGGGCTGTCCTATATACTCAATTTTATGGCTAAAATTTCACTCCATTGAGGAAGGCAAAATAGTAAATAATAAAATAAGTTAACCCAGGTAAACAAAAAATACACAATGAAGTGCTTCAAGAGAAACAATAATATAAGAAAACATGACAAAAATTGGCAGATGAATAGAGAAGACCTATTTGAGATGCTATTTGAGCCAGAGTCTGAAAGACTAGAAGCCACCAGTCACTAATCTACTGATAAAAGAGCATGAGACAAGTTCCTGGAGATTGGAAGGAGGTTGGTCCAGGCGAATATTACAATGTGGTTGAGGGTACAGTGCACAGGTGGCCAAAGAAATCAGGTCAGGCAGGGTAGGTGAGAAACAACTATGACTTGAGATGTGTTGAAGTAAGGCCCACACAAGTGGCAGGACAGTCTGAGTTTCATTCTTCAGAAGTGTTACAATAATAAATTTTTCTCAGCTTATAAAAGAACCTGGAGTACTAAGCCTTGGTACAAGGGGACCAGAGGTGGGTGCTTTACAAAAGATATGAATGTTCTGTTTCCTGGCAAAACTGCATGCAGCAAACAATCTCCTTTCTGTTGATGTTGGTTTGAGCTGTACAGATCTATGTGGGCTCCCAGTAATCACATGGAAATGTAGACACATAAATAAACATCATTTCTCTTCTCCTAACAAGGTCCGTGCTACCTTTAGCAAAAGGCTTGGTTTCCCTCGAAGACAATTAATTGTAGCTGCTCAGAGGGATGGGGTATGTGGTGAATGAATTAATGTGTTCCAAGGGCTCTGAGTGTCTGACTTTTCATGTTGTCTGCAATTGTAACATGTAAGGCTGCATTTCCATAAGTTTTGAAATGCAATGTGTTCTGTGGCATTCGGAACTCGATCAGGATGAAAAGAGCTTTAGAAAGTAAGATATTATTATTGTATTTGCCTTCACATGAGAAAATAGTCAAAGAGAGACAAACAGAGGAGGAAAAAAAAAGATTCTAGCTAGATTAGCACTCCCACATACCCTGCAACCTGGGGGGAAAATAGAAAAGAAAAGAGAACCAGAAAACCTGGCATAAGAATAAACCTTATCAAAGACTGAACACTACAATCAGGACTCTGTATAGAGAAAGTTTTACCTTTTTGAACCCCAGAGAAGAAAATTATACTCACTAGAGGAAGAAAAAGAGTTATTAACAAATCAGTTATCTGATGTTTAAATAATACAGCTGCTAAAATGAGCCTTCTAAGTAAACCTGCAGTGGAGCTAATTAGTTCAGCATTTCGCCAATAACATCATCTCCTTTCACTTTGACTTAAAAAAAAAAAATGATGGGCTCATACTCTTAACACATAACACTGAGGATGTGATAAAATGGGTATTTTAAAGGAATAAATTTGGTGGGTTAGCCTTTAGCTCTAACTGTTTTTTAAACAGTAGGTAAATTTGGAATTTTCTTTAGTGATTTTGAGCCAACCTCTGCTCAGGAAAGTAGCAACCCTCAATACAAGACTAACTGGGTCATTTACTACCTATGCAATCTTAAACTCTCTGTATCAGTCAACTTTCCCGTTGCTGACACAAAATACCTAACATACACAATTTAAACATGAGATATTTTATTTTATTTTATTTTATTTTATTTTATTTTATTTTATTTTATTTTATTTTATTTTATTTTTTGGTACTGGGTATCCAGACTCACGACCTTGCCCTTGCCAGGCAGGCACTTATGCCACTGAGCTAAATCCCCAGCCCAAGAAGAGGTTTAGTCTAGCTCACGGTTTCAGGTGATTCAGTATGTGGTCAGCTGGCTCCAAGACAGAAACATGAAAGGGCATGGTGGAGTAAAAATGATTAGTTCATGATATTTAGGAACTAGAGCAATAAAGCAGTCACAGGGAAAAAAGGATGAGAGATCAGATATAGTATCCAAAGCCACAACTCCATGCCCCACCCAGACATACCCAGTAATGTACTGAACCAATCACCTGGGCAGCTCCTAGGTCAATCAAGTTGACACAATAAAGTGACCAAGTTTCCCTGTCACAGTAGCCATTAAGGCTTCCATTCCTGAGCATTAGTTCCGGCATCTCTCTCTACAATGGGGATATTAGTATTTGTCAAGAATATCTGGTAGGTGGCTGTGATTATCAAATAAAGTAACATAGGTACAAGTATTTTAAAGATGTTTAAATTCAACATATAGATGACTTTTACAATGGGAAAAATGCAAAATTAAGGTTAGATGATGGACATAAGCTGTCTCATATATTAGCCATTAATCAAGTGTGATCATTGAGAACTCTAAATACAGCCAATGTGATGAGGAATTAAATTTTTAAATTTATTTAATATTAAATAATTTAAGTTTAAGAGCTGATAATTCAGTTAATGGAGCATTTTAAGTGTGTTTGAAAATTTTGAATATATGAATCCACATTTTCAACTGTATAAATGTTATGAAATATAAATTTAGATTGAATTGCTAGATGAAAACTCAGTTTGAAGATAGATATTCTGTAAGTGTAAAATACACACTAGAGTATGAAAATTTAGCATGGAAGGAAAGAAACTAATAATTGTATATTGATTTTGTGAAGAAATGAGAGCATTTTGGGTATAATGAATTTAACAAATATATATTTAAAATTATTTTTATCTGCTTCTTTTTACAACTTTGTCACACGGCTACTGTAAAATTTAAAATGACCTATGTGACTTGCTTGTATTTCATTGGAAAGTTCTGCTAGAATATGCAACAGGACCTTTAGTGAATTAGGTTAAAAACACTACTGTCCCTCAACTCCAGGGAAGGCATCATTTCCGTGTCCTAAGAGGAAATGGGGTGGGGGAATTAACCCTAAACCTGGAATAAACAGGTGCAACAACAAATGTACAACTGGAATTTGAAACTACTCTAAATTTGAACCTAAAGTCCCTATTCACCAACACGGAACTGGTGCATGAAGGCCACCTCTCCACTCACACACACACAACAACTGTTGCAACTGTAGAAGAACATGAGTTTCCATCTTCAAACCAGCATATCTGAGTACCAAACCAGCTCTCCCGCTAAATTTCCATAAAGTCCACCTATAGACAAAGGCTGTTTCTCTCTGCCTCACTCTCAGGCTGAGTCTAATGAGGGTAATACCTGAGAAAAATGCTGTACAATTGAGACATATATGGCATTAATAGAATCACGGTTTATTTTAGGAGATGCACAGACTATAGAGCTGTAGACAGCTATTTATAAATATTAAATATGTTATGATTATACTAAAATAGCTAAGAGGTTATGTGACTTGGAGAAAATACACAATGTACCTATTGTGTTTATGCTTTCAAGTAGTATTACTCTCCTTCAGAAATCAACTCATTTAGCTTTAGAAACCAGAAAGATTTAAAGAAAATAAATCACTATGAGAACAACAATAGCTACAACAAAGATTATTAGGTGATACACAAATATCCAAAGTTTACAAAATTCTTTTCAGAGATATCTAAGGTCAGTCTGACCTCAGATATTTTATGATTATTTAATCCTTATAAACAACTTCTTTCTTGAAGGACAGTAAGCACAGGTAGAAAGAAGGGAACTATGCTCTGTCTCACCCAGAAAAGAGGATGCTTATAGATGCACATATCAGATCATCAGGGCATCCTGTGTGTTGCCCTTGGTTGGGCTCTGAAGAATAGGGAGAGAGTAGGCATACAGCGAAGGCATGATTAAAGGAAAGAAATGTTCAGAGGTACATTTTCCCAGGTCTGACACCCTGTGGTTGAGAAGGAAGGTTTAGTGAGCCTCAAGCATATCCCCAAGCATATGTTTGTTTAAAAGGAACCAGAGTAGCATGTGCCTGTCCTCTGCTGTGTAAATGGCATCCAGCATCCCCACGGCAGGTGAATTCAGATCCTGACACAATGAGTTCCAACTGTGCCCACTGGACACCTACTCACAAAGAAATTTAAATAGTAATCACACCCTCAGCATCTGCACCCCACCAGCATGTCCTTGATGTAATTGTTATACACTCTTCCGGCCCAGAAAATGAATCAATTTTTATGACAGCAGGTATAGTGTAAAGAGCCCTGGGCAGGACGCAGGAGCCCAAGATCCTCTACCCTGTTCTTACCAATTAACAAGGTGACCTTTCCTTCAGCACACATTTGCTGAGCACATGTTATGTATGAGGGGTTGTGTTGAGTCCCAGAATAAACACGGTCAAGGGTATCCTGGATCTGTTTCCTGGATGAACCCTACTTTTGGTTTCTAGTTGGGAAGGAAGACTACTAAATGAACTTGTACCAAGTAAGTCATTTTCATTCACTGGCCTTGTGATTCTGGTGGCTACATCAGGTGCTCTATTAAATGAGTTTTTTCAGTCCATTCATTTATTCGTACTTTTTTTTGAGCTCCTACTGTGTGCCATACTCTTCTTATTTCTAGAGGTGAACTGTCCAATATGGTTGCCATAGCCCCATGTGCCTTTGGCAACCTGACCTGGCAATACTCCTAAACTGAATGGTGTGGTCAGTACAAACTGCACACTGCATCTCACAAATGTACCCTGAAAAAAAGATGAGTAAAATATCTCTATTTTGTATGTTAAAATGATAAAATTTTAGATGTATTTGTGCAAAAAAATACACCATTAAAATTATATTCATGTGCATCTTTTCACCTTTTTCATCTGGTTAATACAAATGCTAAAGTTATATATGGGACACAAAATATTTCATTGGGTAGTGTGGATCAGGGAGAGTCAAGATGGAAGCTAAGTCCCCACCTGTGAGCCAGCTGTTGTATGGGCTGGGGAGAAAAGAAAAGCCCCCACCCACTCAGTGAGCAACCAGCAGATTCAGAGGAACTATATTGTGTGATTGACTTTGCTAGCCTAAAGCCAAGCAACTATTTAGAGGACAACAATATGCAATATAGTAACTACTGTAGATTTCCTACTGTCTTATCACTCTTTTCATTCATTTTGTTGCTCTATTTTATTCCCTTTAAAATTACAGAGAAAAAAAAAACTGAAGAAGTTTGTGGAATCCAAATTGTGCAATAGATATTGTGAAGGCAAAAGGGGAGGAAATGTTTAAAAAGGGAAGGTGGTAGCCATTGTTAATTTCCTATTACCTTGTTTTGAAGTCCTGTATCATTTTTATTGTTTCATTTGGTTTGGTTTTATTCTGATTTGTTTCGCTAGATTCTACTATGTCTAATGGTATGGATGGCTATTTTGAAGATAACAAGATGTATTATGGTAGTCATTGTTGATTCCCTATCTTGTTTTGAAGTCCTGTATCACTTTCATTGTTTTGTTTGGTTTGGTTGTATTCTGATTTGTTTGGTTAGATTCTATTATGTCTGGTGGTATGGATGGCTATTTTGAAGATAACAAGATATATTATGGTAGTCATTGTTGATTCCCTATTATCCTGTTTTGAATTCCTGTATCACTTTCATTATTTTGTTTTGATTGGTTTTATTCTGCTCTGTTTTGTTTTATTTTATTATGTCTTATGATATGGACAGCTATTTTGAAGATAACATAAGGCATTATGGTAGCCATTGTTGATTTTCTATTATCTTGTTTTGAAGTCCTGTATTGCTCTGATTGTTTTGTTTTGATTGACTTTATTCTGTTTCACTTGGTTTGGTTTTATTCTCTTTAAGATAAAATTTTAAAAAATGTTTCATTAGACAGAGGTGCTAGGGAAACATATATTAGTGAGGAAAAGACAGGCAAAAAAATCCCTTCTAGGATGGAAACCTGTATAACCAAATGAGGAAAATGTCCTTTCATCACAGCCCTAATTATGCTTATGAATTCATACTGAAGTTAAGTCCTCTGAGGGCAAGACTAGTGGGTAGTTTATTTTGACATGTCTGGCCAGTTTGTACACATTGAAGTCCTCTATGGTTTGGCCTCATATCAAGTCAAGCTTATCTAAGTGTCATGAAAAGGCATGGGAGTTTAGAAATTAGAAGCTTGTTCTTTCTAAACTATTAACTGTCTCTGCGGCCTTAACTAAGTCACTGCACCTTTGGACCAACGCACTTTCATCCTCACAATAAGGAACTGCTCATAATGACCTATGAGGTCCTCCCTAGGTGTGAGATTCCACGATGCTGGAATGATGACGATCAGGCCTAAACTGTCCCATCAAACATCAGCTTGGCCTACTTTCTGATTTATTAAAAATCATTAGGTAGCATTGTCATAGATTTATTGTCCTGTCCAGTACGGTGTTTAGGGAAAATGAAAATATTCCTCTAAATATGTTGTTTTAAATTTTAAAATACGAACCTTACAAAGAAGGAGAACGGTAGATTCTTTAAGTTAAAGTCAGATTGTTGTCTTCCACCAAAGCTGCCTGGTGATCCTCTCCTGTAATTCCTTAGACGATTGTAGCTACGATTAATCCCTCAGCTATCACAGAGAGAAAGAAGCTAGGGAAATTCTGTCTCAGTGCACAAAAGACTAACTTTGTGTGTGAACTGTAATCAAAGGAGGGCTTTAGTAAACTAAGTGGAAGCTTTCAAACCTCACTGTGAGAAGTCCCAGGAATGGACCATCTTGGGGCCCAGTGGGCCATTCAGCAGACCTTCATGTTCATGGAAGGCCTCAGGTTTTTGATATTATCTACCAACGAAGTTGTGCATAAAATTATCTGTGTACATGTGTGTGTGTGGATGTGTGGCATGTGTGTCTGCATGAGTGTGTGTAGCATTAACTTTGCCTGCTAGTGTTTACATATATTAATTAGGCCACCATTTCAACATAGGATATTTCGCCCTTTTTATTGGGTCCTGGTCACTCCATACTTCTCAGAGAGGTTCCTCCTAGATGGAGCTCTTTGTCCACCTTTCCAGGATGGTCGCTCCTATGCTGCACATCCTTCCAGATGTGATCAGGGCACTTAAACGCTACTGCAACTGATAGAGAAAAACAGTCCACCGGGGTGGCCTGTGTGAATGTGTCACGCTGAGCTGCAGAGGGGGATTAAAGAATAACGAGAAACAAGAAACCTTATTTTGTGACCTGAACTAAATTTCTGTCTCTGTTCCTTGGTTTAACTATCTGCAAAATAAGGTTTGGGCTAAGCCTAAATGCCCTTTTATTGTATTCAACCTTCAATAAAAGAGAACCATCTGAGGTTAAATCTTTAGGTTAAGAACCAATTAAGGCTGGGTTACCAGCTCCTCTGTTGAAACCAAGGTTATCAACTCCTGTCCTAGATAAACTAATGCTTCTTGATGAACTAGTTGATAATATTAATATTTAGGAGGTCCTTCTAAGAAGGAAAAGTCGTGACTCTAGGTCTCAGGGTAGAAAGGTACACAGTTTTAAAGGAACAGTAAACAAATGAACCATCACAAGGAGACAGTCCAGGATAAGGCTTTCTAGTAAAAACAAAATAATGAAAATCATAAAAATAATTTTATATTTATTAGTATGTGTTTGCAATAAATAATGATTTACATTCAATGTGGGGAGTTGGTAGAAGCTCATAACACATCCCAATTCTTTTTACTTCCACTTTCCTTCCCTTCCCCCTACCTCCCATAATTTAAAAAGTAGAATTGTAATAATATGTTCTATTTAAACCAATATAATCAGTGTATGAAATTGAATTTTTTGTATTCACTCTGAAAAATGAAAAGAAACTAAATTCATTTTAATGGTATATTTTACTTAATAAACTAGATCCAAATATTATCATTTTAACAGGAAAGTAATTAAAATTACTAGTAAGACCTTTGTAGGTTTTGTTTTTTGTTCTATGCTGGTCTTCAGAAGAGGGTACATATTTTATACTGTTGTTGTATTTCGACTTGAATTAGTCACACGGAGGTAGTTACCACCAAATTGGACTGCAAAGGTCTAGACATTGTTGCACAAATGTGGTCAGTGGGCCTGGCTTTATGCATCACCTTAAAGCCCCTCAGAGAGAGTCAAAACCTAACGTTACATTGTACACCTCCTGAAATAGAACCTGCATCTTAATATGAACTTCTACGAAGTTTATTTATACATGAAAGCTTGGGAAAGTCCCATCCTTTCCCAAAGCCACTGCCAATTGTCAGCTATATTAACATGATAGCCTCTTAACCCAGTCCCGTAATCCTCTGGGATCTGGTCATTGTCATGTGCTGGGCAATTCAGCACCAGTTTACCCTCTGGCCACAGTGAACTGCTCTGAGTGATTTAAGTCAGCTTGTCCCCTTCTATTTCTGAACATTTGTACAGGTTGTTTCTTCTAAGCATTTTCTCCATCTATATACTCCTTTCTATCTTCTTGTTACTAACTCATACTTGAATTTCAGCTTTGGTTTCATTTCTTTCTCTCTCTCTCTCTCCTCTTCAACTCTCTTAGCACTTTTATATTTATCTTTTCCTCTATTTTTTCTTATTTAAAAATGTGAGCTCATTCTTCCTGCTAGAATGGAAGATCCATGATTATATGGACATCGTATGTATTAGTCACTTATGCCAGGCAATCAGCATAGACAAGCACAGAGCAGATGGTGAGTGTTCGGTACATTCTTGTTGGAAGGAAGAGAGAAGAAAAAGGAAATACAAGGCAAGAAGGGAGGCAGGAAAGTATGTTCCACCCAATGCAAAACTCTAGAGATCTTATCTGTTTGGAAAATTCTCAGTATAGCACAGATAATTTGAATGAAAGGAAATCAATATGGATTAAAAATATATGTACAAGATAGATAACTGTACTACTAATCTCTGTTCATCAAAAAGAATGGTTGCGTTTTCATTGTCTGATTGCTTGATCATTTTCTTCAAGTCTAAATCTTGTAATCTGAACAACTACTTTCAAGATAACATGAAATATATTAACTAGTGTTAATTTCCTGTTTCTTTTTTTTTTTGGAAATTCTGTATCATTTTTATCCTTTTTTGTTTGTTTTTAAAATAAAAAAAATTATTAAACAAACATCAACAACAACAAAAAGCTTCTGTACTGCGCATTTTATCCACTGCACCTGCCTGGGAGTCAGAGCATGTGGGTTTAAGGACTAGTCACCTCGCTTCTCACAGGTCCAGTACTCTTAACAGTGAGTAAGAATGGCACCTTATCGGGCAGCAGTCAAAAAAACTAAGTGAAAAGATGCCTGTGCAAACCATCATAAACTGTAAAGCACTATAAAACACAAAAGAATTGTAGTTCGGTTCCCAGATATCACAACCCTTTGCTAGCTCCTCTCCAGGCACTAAGTTTCATTTTCCACTTGAGTTTAGAAGTCAAATATTTAGCTGTGCTAATGGGATATTGGATCTCTTTATTATGGCCCCACCACTCAGTGTGTGCCGCTTCGCCGAGATAATAAAAGATGTTAGACCTGGTCTCACAGCTGCTTAATGCAGAAATGCTATGGGAACACACCTAGGGTGCGACTCCGAATGGAATCAATGGAGAAGTCAGCCACATCCCCAGCAGAGATAAAAGCATTAATATCCTATTTCACCCTCAGCCCACACTAGCATGACACTGATTAAAATTATTTTCTGCAGTTTGAGTCCTATTTTTTCAATTTGTAAAGGCCTGTGAGTGTGTGTGTGTCAGAGAGAGAGATAGAAAGAAAGAGAGAAAGAAAGAGAGAGAGAAAGAAAGAGAGAAAGAGAGAGAGAGATTTTAATAGGAGTTATATTTGATTCCTCTGCTTTATGCCTAGCTTTAGATCTAGTTTTAATGGCACACATTTCACAGTCCCATGGCTTAGATGGCCACAGGGAGGTTTTGTTAAGCACTGGGCCACCTCCCTCCACCGTCTCCAGTACCTTGTGCATGTGCTCCTGTATATGGGCCTTTTGGCTCAAGCCTGTTTTACCTGAAATAAAGTAGGAGGCCTCTGCTGCCAAGCTGATATGTTTGATGAGAGGATGAACAGATGAGGGTGAAGGTGATAGGTCTGCGTGCAGGTGCACCTAGACATGCAGACATATGTAGGGGAGCTTTGGAGGGGAGCAAGAGTGAGTAGAAGCTGCTGGGATGACATACTTGATAAGGAAGGGGTAAATTATATATTAGGTGTTGGAGGTATTTGAATATAAGATAAATCATTTTTTGAGGATCACAATCCAATGGTGTGAGATCCTATACATAGAAGAATAGTAGTGACCACTCGGAAGGAGCCATGTGTTCGCTGGGTTTGTGTGCAAGACTGGTAAGTACAAGGATGTGTGTGTGTGTTTGTATGTGTGTGTTTGTACGTGTGTGTGTATTTCCCTGTGTTATTATCACCTCTAAGTCAGACAGTGTGCTTGTTGCCAAGGGAGGGATACAAAGTTGTGAATAAAGGAGTCAAGATCTCTGCATATATAAAGCACAGAGTTATGACAGGATTTCTCAACTGTGGCATCATTGACATTTTGGGGCAGATGATTTTTATTAGTCTGGACTTTCCTATGCATTGCAGAACTTTCAGTGCTATCCCTAGCCTTTCTACCTAGGGAAAGCATCTCCCAGTTGTGAAAACTGAAAATGTCTCCAGACATTGCAAAATGTCTCTTGAGAGCAAAATATAGCAAACATTGACTATCAGTGGTCTGTGGGGAAACAGGTATTAAACAGTTGCAAAAATTGGTTAGGTAAGCAACTATGTATTATGAAGGAGAAGCACAAGGATCTACCTGCGTGATGATGGAGATAAGCTTGTCAGACCAGTAGTGAGAGGGGTTAGGAAAGACTTCAAGGAGGATGGGATGGAAAAATGGAGCAAGAAAAACATTCCAGAGGGAAAGAAGAGTAAGTGAAGAAAGGTCCTGATGGAGGGAGAAAGGAGCAGAACATTCAAAATGAAGCCAAACAGGAAACTTAGACCTTGCAGGACTACTTGTACAAAAGAGAGAGAAGTAGAGAGATGACACTCTCTCTAGTAGTTGGGAGGTTGTCATTTTCTCACCAGAATCAAGCAGCAGAAAGCAGGTCAAGGGATGTGGCATGCACTGGGGGAACTCTAGTCATTATAGTTCTGGGAAAGATGCTGTGTCTCTGAAAGACTCTCATGATTATAGGGACAGAGTACAAAATAAGTGATATACTCAGAGTACAGCTGAGGCTCCTTCTTGATAAAGAGGAGGCAGGACTTGGGGCAAAAAGGAGCCAGCTCCAACTAGTCTATACATACTTTTCAAGAGAGCAGACTGTTGCCATTTGATGAAGCATGAAAATCAGGCTTTTTAGTGGAGTATTTCTACTTACCTTTGAGGTGTACCTGAGCTCCCAGCCATTGCTCAAACTCACTCACAGAACTGTGCACACCCCCTCCATGCCACACTCACTCCTTGTATACTTACAATTAACCAACAAATCATAGACAGCACACAATACAAGGCTTTTCACAACTGATATTCTCAAGGTGTTTCTGCAGCCTGTAGTAAGTGGACAAAAGTGACAAGAAGTAATAAGACCTGCCCATAGCCAGAGTAAAACTGTAACAGATTGGGGATTTGGACTCAAGTCTATCTGATCTCTAAGCATCTCTGCTTCACTGGGAAGAAACACACCCATGCTATCTTTAATCAAGTCGGTCCTCTTTTTCTAAACTTGCAACTACTCTACAGAGCCTTGCCAGGATCCAGGCTGTGAGATTCCCATTCCTGCTTCAGGTTCCACAGTATCACCAAGCTGGACTACGCCTTCATTCTTAGTCAGCCCTTGCTCCAGTTGTCTTCAGGAAAGGGCAAGTTCTTCCAGGGGGTATCAGACTTCCTTTATGGGCTCCTTCTGCTGCAGCCTCATCTCTGTGATTCTTAGAACAGCGGTGCTCACCAGGATTCACAAGCTTTTGTATGTGCCCTCCCCATCTCTAGGAATGTCCTAGTCCCTTCCCTTTCTTTGCTTTAAGATATAATGCTACTCAATAAGCATCTTTTGTATATGATTTAAACATTATACTATATATACATGCTTCCCTGTTTTTCCTAATGCAAATGCATGTCTTTTGTAAGCACCAAGAGTATCTGTGTTGGAGTCAATGGCCCTGGTACAAGTCCAGGTCTATCAATGCCTAGCCATGTGACCCTGAACAAGTTACTCACTATACCTGAGTCTCATTTTTTTAAATAGGAAAAATAATACCCATCTCATAACTTTATAACATATATTAAATGAACTGATCCCTGTGAAAGTGTTAAGAACGGTGCCTGTCACATTATAAATATGCACTGAATTTGTATTTTCTTTCAAGTGCAAACGCACGCCACAGTTTCAAATATACATCCACCAATCCAATAGCTATTTTCCCTCCTGCTTTGTTTATTTGGAATGATTTCAAAGCTTTTCTTTGTGGCAAAACTCTCTAGCAATCAATAGCTTCCTAAGTAGAACCAACATGGGCCAAGATATTGCTCATGAGCTGACACAGACCCTCTTGTTCATGAGCAAACATCTTGTTTTCTGATTTTTTTTCACAGTTTCTTCTGAATATTGATTTTCTGGGGCAGCCTTGGACAGTCTTCCAGTGGAACCTACGCATTCTGCTTTTGCCTGCGTGGTTTGGGCACTAGACCCAGTCAAGTGGCTGTGCCATATCTGACACATCTTTTTCCATCTGGACTCCAGCGATACCGCAAATATTGGCTATCTTGGGGTGGAAGTAATGAAAAGGATAAGGGAAAGAAGATCACACAGAGAGTTCTTAGCATGTTTCACAGCCTCTTAATGACTTGCTAGGAATGGTAAGACTTAGAGCCTCCTGTACAGAATTTACAATGCAACTGTGGTATAGTAAGAGTTTTGTAAAGGGATATGACATAAAAAATGCTAGGGTAAACCAAGGCACAGTTGAGTCCACCAAGACAGACAAGGTTTAAACCACATGCAAGGACTTTATTGCAGACTGGTGCTATTGGACCAAGGGTGAAAAGACCATTGGCCCTGAGCCAGGGACAATGGCATATCTCATAGGAGAGTTTAGGTAGGGGAGGGAAAATTGCTAAAGAAGGTTTGGAAAACTTTGGTTGTTCTGGAGCTGGGTTGCAAGATGTCTTTGTGGTTTTTCTTTGGGACTGGCCATTGGTGCGTGTCCTGTAAATATAGCTGTTTTCTTACATCTGTGACTTTCTGTTTTGTGAACAGTTTTTCTTATTAAGAAACTTGGTAAATGAGGAGTTTTTTCATTTGTTTGTTTGCTCTCCTAGAAGGTTTCCTGTTGAGAAACTTAGTGAGTCTTTTGCTGTTCTGCCCGAGTGGGTTCTAGTTTGGAGATGGGACAGAAAAGGAGCAACTTAGTTCTATTACTGGGGTTGGAAACGAGGTCGTAAGAGAGCTGGCACTTGATCTGGACTTGAAAGATGATCCATGCAAGTGAGAATTATTCCACCTTTTATTAATTCAGCCATGTGCTTTTGGCTAAGCATTGGACATACAGAGATATCTAGACCTAACTCATAGACCTACGGTGTGATGATGGGAGAGGGGCATACAAGTGACTGTCAGGTACAGTACATAGCACAATGACTCCCAAAACTGATGCATATTTAAGACACAACTGTGTTAGTCATGGAAATAGCACCTAAGTCTACATATGAAAATTAAGGAAGGTATCATAAAGGAAGCAATATTTGAGTTAAATTTATAATGAAAACAAGCTATTAGGTGATAGGCCTGGCATTGTTTCATGCTTCACATATACATTGTATAAACTGATTGCTCATAACAACCACAAAAGGTAGGGAACATTTTCTAATTCAGATATAATGGACAACGGGGATCTAACAGAGAAGTTAAGTAACTTGTTAAGATCTCTAGTAGCATGTGGGAGGCCAGTATGCAGTATATTAAGTAGCCAGTGTCAGAAACCCAGGAGAGATCCAAAGTGGAATTCTAAAGAGAGAAACTTAACATGCAAAGGCAGAGCCATAGGAAACAGCCAGCAGATTTGGGGACATATCAGTGAGTATTGCTGGGAGAGATAGGGTTGGCTGGGGATAAGAGCTGAAACATACAATGCAAGAGATTGGAAGTTCTGATCATGATGGAGGCTTTTGGTACTACATTAGACAGTTTGTGTGTTGTGCCTTAATCCACAGGGAGGCACAGAAAGATTTTGAGTAAGCATGAGAGTAGACCACATCTGAGGCTGGGGAT
>RJWT010017508.1:0-19308 GCA_004365215.1 Cuniculus paca | reverse complement strand
TTTTTTAAAATAATGCCATTCATTTATTCATTCTGAAATGTCTTTTATTGAGCACTGCTGCAGGGTACAAGAATAAAAAGAATAAAGCACCGTCCCTGCCTTGTATTAGTTCCAGTAGCTACAGTGTCATTAGAGAATGAGCAGTAGCTACAGTGTCATTAGAGAATGAGTCTTTGGAAACAAGACAGGTGAGATTAACAACTAAATCCCAATTTGCTAAAGACTTTTTCAGGAAATTGTATGCAAGCACAAAAGAGATACATCACTATGGAGACACGGTCAACCTTTCCAGGGAATGTTGAGGGCTGCGTTTCTGTAGAACTGATGCATTCAAGGACTTGAGGCTTTGTTTCTGTACATTTGATCTCCACTGAATGAGTCAATAGTAACCACATTTCTTGTGTCAGTTTGGCTATAATTTCTCTGGTTACATAAACCTGACACAAATATACAAAAACTTCTGCAGAGACTGAACTTTCAAGACAATTTTCATGTACAAAAATTATGGGGTGTAAATTATCTGTAAATTATATTAAACGTAGTTCCTGATGATTTATACTAGTAACCTTCCCAATTGTGTCTTGTCAAGGAGACACATTTCAGTGCCCATAGATTTCAATGCCTTGCTGTTTATTAAAGTCAACTGAGAAGCTTTTTAAAAATTTCCTAAGCTGGATGTGGCAGTGCATTCTCTAATTCCAGCACTTGAGAGGCTGAGGTAGGAGGATCACTGCAAGTTCAAGGCCAGCCTGGGCTACATATTGAACTCACAGCCAGCATGAACAACATAAGACCCTGTCTCAAAAACACCAAAACAAATTAAAAATCCTAGGATTCTAAGTTGGGATTCAAGCATTGTTACTTTTTACAAGCTTTCTTAGGTAAATCTTATGGGTAGCCAGAATCAAGAACTACTGTCCCAGATTATTCAATACTATTGCTAAGATTAATTTTCCACTATTCCTTCAAAAGAACAGGAGAAAGTCTTCATTGGTACAGTGTTGAAATGAGAAATAAGAAATTAGAGAACAGTTAACTTCTTTTTCTTACTAAAAACCATATTCCAAATTGACTGAGCAGCCTCTGGTCGTGTTTATCATCATCTTTGTTATCAAAATCAGTGTTGTCCAGGGAATGGTGGGAAGAGGAGAGACCCAGCTGTCGCCGGCGATTAAGCTCATGTTCCCGTTGCTCAGCATGGAACTCGGCTTCTTTCAACAAGCTGTCAAACAGGAGTGGTTTTAAGTTAGACTGTGGGAAGACACATTCTAGATCATAACGTAGTCAGAGAAACTACTTCATGACTATTCACTCATCACTGACTGTTCTCCTTTAAAGTAGTACAAATTTCTCCTGGAAGCATAATTCCATTTTCTTATCTACTTTGTACTCCTTTCTGTTTCAAAGATGAACAAACTGAGGTGCGAAGAGGCTATTTCCCTCAATCAATTATAAACAAGCAGAACCGATGTCTCTGATTTCTAGTTCACCAATCATCCAGCTATAAGTCAGTGTTTCCTCTGTATCTACCATGAAGCTATATGGATGGCAAATGCATGAGACACAGAGAGACTGAACATTTGTATCCAATTGAAAAAATATTCAATATCTTTAAAGACCTAAAAGTGAAACAATGAAGATTCTTTAATAACTTGCTAAACAAGTAACAGTTTTTTAAAATGTTGGCAAGAGTTCAGCAAAAACTGACTTCACATGCACTACTGACATTATAAATTTGTATATATGCTTTAGAAAACAATTTGGTAACATACTAAGAACCACTAAAATACTCAGATCTTTTGACCAGTCAACTCATTTGGTAACCTACCCTCAGAAATTTTTTCAAAAGGAAGAGCACTATGCACAAAAATAACAGTTATTTATAGAAGTTAAAAAAGAATAAATCTAAATATCTACTGGCGGGGGAAAATAAGTTATATCTAAGTGAATGTTCTATCCACTTAAAAGTGATAAATATGTAACTCTACAATAACATGAAAAAGAGCTACCTGCATAACATTATATCAAAAAGAATCACAGATTCACTGTGATTGAACATATATAAATAAAAGACACATTTGAATAAAACTAGATAATATATAAAATATCACCATGATGATGGTGATGACGAAGAAGATAGTAGTGTGGCTGGTTTTGTCTTCTTTGTCCCGATTTAACAAACATTTATCAACATTCCACTATGTTTCAGCTACTGGGATAAAAGAACTAGAAAAGACTCATTTCCTCTCCTTAAAAGCTTATGTTCTAACACTAATTTTTAAAAATCTGGTTTCCTTGGATAATACACAAAAAGAGAATGAGTCTAGAGGTTATCATTTCAAATCCTGCCTTCTCTGTCACATAATACAAAGAGAAAAAGCCAGCAGGCTGCAGGATTGGCCCCATCTACCTCAAGGTTTATCTCAGCACTGCGTTACTCAGTTTTCCAGCACCTTATCGCTCACAAGCACGTAATTTGTTTCGTAGTCTTTCCCACCGTCCTGACTGGCTAATGTTGCTGTCACTCAAGCCAAGCATCCCCATCTCCACCCCTCACTTTGAGCAGAGCCTCAGTACTTGGGACCCTAAGATGCCCTGCTCAGGGTTTAACGCTGCACTCACCAGAGTAGAACACAATTACATGTTTATGCTTTCCTAGTCGCTACTTGAGTAACTGGAGGTTGCTTCTCTTTCTCGAGTGCTTAGCCCAGTGCCTGGCACATAACTGGCACTGGATAAAAATATTTACTGAATGCATGAATTAATTCATCGTCATGGCAACAATGTGGGAAAGTGAGCCGCTAGGTTAGGGTATTTGAAGCCAGACTGACTCTACACATGGTGGTGTGCAAAGTTAGCTCAAAGCAAAGGCAGGGTCTTCAGGGACAGCAAGGACCAGGCCTGAGGAAGTGCACAGTACCTAATCACGGCCTCCACGGCGCAGACCAGCTCCTCGGCGCCGCACTCCCGAGTGTTGATGGGGGGTGGGGAAGTCTGATAGAGGTGGGTCTCCGCGGCGGCCCCCACCTCGCTACTGTGATGATTCGAGTGACATCTTTTGCAGTACCGAACGGGCCTGTTTCCGTGACGACCGCAGCACCCTGCGGAAAAGCAGGTGACGACTGCTCTTCTGACATGGGAACTGCAGTTCTAGAAGCAGAGAAAGTAACAGCAATTAAAGTTGACCGCTGAAGTAAACATGGCTAAGTATTGGAGCAAATAGAAACTTAAGGGGCCACCAGAAGTGACAAGCACATTTCTAAAGTGCCGCTTGTTTCCAAAGCACAAGCTACTGTCTACCCAGAGAAATTCCAGTAGTAAAGGTGAGTGAGGGATGTCTTCTAGAGAGACAGAAATGCTCTAGTAGACCAGTAGGAATGTGTTGGAAAACCAGGGCTGAGGGGGATACTTTCTGGATGATCTGAATGTAACGTTTCAAGCGTTTTCATCAGAAACACATATTTTTGAAAAAAATCATTGTCCAGAGAGAGCACATCACACAATACATGAGAATATAAAAGGAAAAATTGTAACTCCTAGAATAAACTCTTTCAAAATTATTTTAACCACCACTCCAAGAGCAGACTTCCGCTATGCTCCTCTGTCTTTGTGGCAAACAAAGGTAGGTAAGGACCATGCTGTGCTGAGTTCATGGCCCCGAAGCAGGGTTCTCCCCTCCCATCAACACATTCTCTATTTAAACCTACAGAAGCTGTTTCTGGTCACCACAGGGTCACAGCAAAACACAGCTAGAACCACTCACAGCATCAGCCATTGACATCAACCACAGGAAAGGAGCCAACAGATGAAGTGATGGAAATGAGGAAAGTAGTGTAGCAAAGAGATTCCTGGTTGATGGCTGTTGCCAGAGCTGCCCTGACGAGAGGGGCAGGAGGGAGGCTGTGTGAAGCAGTCTGGAGAGCCATCAGGAACACACTGACATCAGAACAAAACCATGTACCCCAAGCCTGTCAGGCATGCTACCACCACATATTCAGTGTTCTTGTGTCCAGAGAGCTTTTCAGCCTTTCAGTAGTGCTTGTGAAGATGTGAACACCTCAGGGGCCTTGCACACCCCAGTCTTTAGGAAGACAGACTTTGGTGAAGATTTGAGACCCCTCTATGACAGATGCCCCCAGGGGAGACATAAGGAAATAGGACAAACCTTCATCAAAATGTGCATGATGTATTGAACTGTCTGTGGGGACCACTATTTAAAAACAAAGCTTATTCTACTCTGATTATAACACAAGCCTTTTGACTTAGGACCTTAATGCACCTCACTTTCTAAATAGGACTCAGGCTAACAAATCATACAAGCAAGATGGGACTAAACAGGACATTGTATTTTCCAAAATCTTAATATCTTCATCAGATAGGTATGTATTTATTGTCTTGATAGTTTGAAATATTTATAATCTGGGTTTTTTTTTTCTTTTTGTTAAAAAGTTTTGAAAGAAATTGTTAAAATACATTGTGACTCTTACACATTTGAAGCCCTCATCTTTGACATCCAAGTCAGGCCTGGGTTATTTTTCCTGTTTTGTGACCTTTCTTTCTTTTATGCACTGATTTTAATTCTGAAAGCACATGAATCCTTATTTGCATGGGCCTCCTTCTGCTCACACACCAAACCATACTACTCTAGTAGCAGTGCAGTATGTATCAGGATATATTACTAGTGTTTATTATTTTTTTTCTCTGTCTTCATGAACGGGATTGGTGCCCTTATAAAAGGGAGCCCAGGGCTGAGGATTTAGCTCAGTGGCATAAGCGCCTGCCTGGCAAGCGCAAGGTCGTGAGTTCAATCCCCAGTACCAAAAAAAAAAAGGGACCCCAGAGAGCTACCTTCCACCATAAAATGATGCAGCAAGAAGGTACCAGTTAGGAGGACTAGGTTCCCACCAGGCATCAAATCTGCTAGTGCCTTCATCTTGGACATCCCAGCCTCCAAAAATGCAGAAAGTAAATACTCATTGCTTCTAGGTACCCAGTTTATGGTGTTTTCCTGGAGCAGCACAAACAGACTATGACAGTTATAATTAGTCTTTGTTCCTTAGGGATTGCCACTCGTACACAAAAGAAGGATGTGGCTATGGTTTAGTTGGCAGTTATCAGCAATAATATAATCCTGAAGTTTAGGTCTGCTATCTCCCACCCTATCTTCCACTGACCAAATCCTAAATCATTTTCAAATATTCTAACCCTTGCTATAGATTTTTTGGTCCACAGTGTCTAAGAAAAGGAACTTCTTTCACCATATTTATCTATGATCAGTGTGATCTTTTTCAATGTAGAATGTAACAAATGAATTTAGATAAACAGAGAAAGCAAAAAATGCCTACAATCTTTCAAAAAGATTCAGCTGTATAAACAATGTAGATGCAAATTACATAAGGAATATGGTAGGTTTATAGTTACCTTGTGAAAGCAACAAAGATTTATAAAATGTCTACTGCACACCTCAAACAAGCACTTATTTGTATGAAGTCCTTACTACTGATCAACTGCCCACATGTTCTCTCCTTTTGTTTTGTACTTATTCACCTATACTCAAACCCAAACAATGACTACATCATTCTTCAATTCAATCCCTGTTCCATAGAGAACCTCCAGCTTTTTCTGTCAATAAGTGTGATCTATTTCCCTTGCTCTTGAATCTGAGATGGAGTTGGGATTTGCTTTTGACCACTAGAATGGAAATGAGAAAACTATGACTTCTGAGCTTGTCTTCTGGTCTTACCCCTTTCATTCTTGATCTCTTGAAACACTGCTGTCTTTTAAACTACCTAGGCTGGCCTACTGGGGGATGAGACAACCACCAGAAAGCAGGTGTTCATATACTCTAGTCCTCCCAGCCACTGAGCCATTCCACCTGAGACCCCCAACATGAGAATCAGAACATCTGGCAACAGCCTATCCACTAACTTCACTTGCAAGCATGAGTCCAGGCAAGAGCAGAATAATTTCCCAGTTAATCCCAGGTGAAGTGACCAGCCTACACAACTATGAATAAATAACTGGCTACTGTAACAAGCTGTTATAGTTTATTATATGGTAATCGACAGGGAAATTAGCTCCAAATATGAGATACTTCCATAACATAAGCTGAATGTATATGGCATTGGTGTTAGGACAAAGAAGCAAATGGAATCTAGAAAAATAGTCAAAAACCAAATGGTTAAAACTGGAAGAGGCTGGAAAGGCAGTGAGGAAACTATCTTTGAGAGCTAGTAAAAGGTGACCTATGTTTTGTAGTAGTGAACAACTGCCAAAACTTCTGCCTGCAATAACTTGGAAGATGGAAAAGTTCCCTAATAAATTTGGGAATGTAACTGAAGAGATTTCTAGGAAGAATGTTGCCAATTAGTTTCTGTTAACTGCATTTGATAAGGTAGGCAGGGAGAGAAATAAGCTAAAGAGAGAATGATTTAGTTGAAAAGCAGACATCATAGGAAATATAGAAAAACCAAGAAGTATACATTCAAAGATAATGTAGAGTCCAAACCAAATAAAAGCAAAAGCAGAGGTACATTATCCTTAGGAAACTTTAAAACAATAATAAAACTGACTTTTTCAGTTCCAACAGATGAATAGATAACCACTCTGAGACTCAGAGGTATGAAATAAAGCTGTTGCATTATGTGCATGGATTCTGAGTCAGGGCTTCAGAAAGGGCACAAACAAGATGGTTTTTCTCTGCTCCATGATCGGTGGGACTTCAGTTACTATGACTTCTATGGCTGAGGATGATTCACATGCCTGGAACTGCAAGAGTTGCCACTGGAAATGGCTTGAGTTGATTTCTTCATTTGCATATGGGAGAGCTGAAAGATGTGCTCAGCTGGGTTCTCTGATTAGAGCTTCTATACCTGACTTTTCCATGTGATTTGATGGTATTAGTTTGATTTATGTTGCTATAATAAAATACCAGAGGCTGAGTTCTTTATAAAGAAAAGAGATTTATTTAACTCATAGTTCTAGAGGATCAAGGGAATGAAAAGAGCATTAGCTGGGCTCTGGGCTCTTGTAAGCATTCACAGGAGCGATCAAACAGTGAGATAGGAAGCCAGAGACCAAGAGGATTCAAGTGTGTGTGTGTGTGTGTGTGTGTGTGTGTGTGTGTGTGTTTTAATAACTATTCACTCTTGTGGGAATGGACTGCGGTCACATGAGAACCACATAGTCCTTTTCAAGGGTAGAACCTTCGACGATCTTCCAAGAGGCTCTGCCTCTTAACAGTAGGAACCAAGCTTCTGATACATGAGCCCTTGGAGGACAAATAACTCAAACCAGAACATTTCAGGTTCTCATGGCCATAATGGCTGGGGTCTGAGAGGGAGCATCTTGAAAGGAAATTTCAAGAGAACCAGGAAAAAGTCTGCAATATTGTGTGACCCAACCTTAGTTACACAGACACTTCTCCATATACTGTTGGCTAAGGCAGTCACAAGTTCATCCAGACCAAAGAAGTAAGACATAGTCTACCCCACAGTGGGAGGAGAACCAAAGAATTTTGATACTGCCACAGTCAACCTTTTGTCTGCAACTTATTTATACTTCTCTCCTATACAACGTGCACTCTCTCCCTCCCAAGAACCCCAAAAGTTTCACTGTGATGATTGTTCCAGACAGTTGGAATAGAGATGAGTCATTTCTGCCATGTCCTGTTTGAATCCTGATCCAAAACTTTCCATGGCCATAATTAAATAGTTCTCCCTACCAGGAAAAGTGGAGTGGATTGTTATAGCAAATTTGGAACAGAATTCAGTACCTAGCAGTGAGGTGCTGCTGTAATAAAAAATAAATAAATAAAATAAAACTCATACATGAGTCATTTGCTTTGTAAACCAGGCAACAGCAGAGGTAGAAAGGCCTTGAGGAAGCAGAGTCTAGTAGAAGTCAGATGGCTTCAGGGAGGGCTTAAAGGAAAGTGTTACGACACTGGAAGAAAAAGGATACTTGATGTGTAGTAAAAGAAAGTTTGCCTACAATGCTATCCAAGTAGTAGAAAATAGGAATTGTAGCTAATGAACTCAAGATCTAGCTAAGGAATTTTTCATGCAATATTGTAGGCACCACCTAACTGCTTCTACTACTGCTGGCTATAGGAAATTATGAGTGAGAAAAACAAAAGAATGAATTATTCTTTTCCAACTAGAATTTAAAGGGAAAAATATTCAGCTCAGGACAATCTTTCCAGTCGTTAACTTAGGGTTCTTAAGAAAAAACTTAAGGGAAAGCATTACATCCATGACTCCATTAGGAAAATGTGATCTCAAGAGGGAAAATAACTATGGGGGTTCAATATAAAGCCCTTTGTTAAGAACTCAGAATTTAACATAGCACATCATACACCCTTTTAGACAGACAAATGGCTTCCAAAGACTCTTAAGGGCACATCTCACCATCCACTCCATTAAATAATAAGGGTTCTAAGAATCTTAAAAGGCATTATTCCCAGCAGCCTCACAGACAGAACAAGGTATGGAAGAATTTAAAGTTATTCATCTTGTGTTCAATGAATTAAGTTTATGAATTGATGCATAAAATCACACAATGGATTTTCACAGAATTATATCAGTGTGGATAGATATAGCTCAAAAAGAAGGTATTTTTAGACTTCCAAACTCCACAAGAAAAAAAGTAATATGATAAAGCTACTTAGCTGTAAACAATAAGCAACATCTTTGGTAAAGAAAAGATGAGTATCTCCTAAAGGGTGGAGCCAAGAGCTAGAGATCAACTCCCAGGAGATAGAACTAAGAAACTAAGGAACAAATGACATGTGCCCTGCTGAATGCCAGTATTTCTGTGGACCAATGATTGTTTGCCTCTCATTCCCTCATCTTTTACATGATACTATCTACAGCCATGATCTTATTCCTGTATTGCCATTATATGTTGCCTGTGTGGGAAGCAGATAACTTATCTCCTTCATTCACAGATATTTATAGCAAGAGGACACATACCTAAGGAAGCAAATCCAAAGAGCCTCATCCACACCTGGACCTGATTTAGTTGAGAAGTTGGACCTCTGGCCATGAGTCTTTTTTTTTTTTTTTTTTTTTTTTGAGCCAGGAATTGAACTCACGATCTTGTGTTTTACAGGCAGGTGCTGTGCTACTGAGCTATGTCCCCGGCCCCTCCAGCCTGGATTCTGCATGTGAGAAAAATATAAATGATTTGTGACCAGAGGAGTGTCCTGCAGAGGAATGTTCTGGCTACCCGTCTTTTCAAGAAGTTCCTCTTGTCCTTTAATCTAGACAGGCTTCAACAGGATACTCCTTCCAGTATTCTGATCAAGCCACATGGAGAGGCTATGTTTGGGTCTCTAATTAACAGCATTGACTAACTTTATCTTCAAAGCACCCCATCCCAGATTCAAAATATGATCTAGAAGCCTAGGTCCAGGCCCAGCCTAGTCAAGTTTCCCCAGATGAAGATAATCCAGCTTTAAAATAATGTGCCTTCAATTCTAAATATCAGCAAATAAAAATAAACTTTCCCCCAGAATAATCTTTGACTGGTCATAGTTCTAAACAATGGCTATGGCCCCATTAAGTTTTAATAATATATTCAAAAGTCCTCTCCCCAGGTGGGCTCAGCTACGTGCATTTATTTCCATAGTAAATTAGAGCTACTTTGCTTAGATTCAGATTCAGCTGGACAGTTTTCAAATATTACTCCAGTCATTCTGTTTTACTGCTTTCAATTTTAAACACAAATAAATAGTCCCTGACTTACTTATGGTTCACTGTAGGGTTTTTTGTGTGTGCTGTTTTGTTTCGTTTTGGTGAGAAAGTATATCCATACGACCATTCTGTTTTTCACTTTCAGTGTTCAATTAGTTACATGAGATATTCAACCTTTATTATAAAATAGGTTTGTGTTACATGATTTTGCCCAAATGTGAGTTAATGTAAGTGTTCTGAGCATGTTTCAGGTTAACTGGGCTAAACTAGGATATTTAGCAGGCCAGATGTGTCAAATACATTTTCAACTAATGATACTTTCAACTTATGATGGGTTTATTATGACATAATCCATCATAAACTAAAGAATATCTGTAATTCCAAGTAGTCTCATCAAATGACAAAATTGAAATAAACCAACAAAAAAATTTTAAAGAACTGAAACAAAACAAGGTCTATCTCTTTATCTTTCATTCATGATACAATCATTGTTTATTTCAAATCTATTGCTCGAAGGTAAGAATATGTCCTACCAATATGTCCTACCAAGAGATACAATCTGTGCCCAGAGCAAGCTCAAACAATTCTAAACTACTATGAATTTAATGGAAGTCATCCAAATTAACTTCATATACAGTATAATGATTCTTAAAGGATAAGCAATAAAAATATGCTAATTTGAAGCTTACTACTAAAAGTAATTTTATCCGACGAAAGAAGTATTTAAAATGATCTACTCTGTGTCTCAAATATGCTGGACATGCCACCAAAGCCTGAACATGCTGATTTTAAACTTAAGATGCAGCTCTAGCTCACTGGCAAAGCACTTGCTTAGTATGGACAAGGCCCTGGGTTCAATACTTAGTACCACAAAAAAATAAAAATAAAAAAAAGCACACACACAGAAGAAGAAAACTGTTTTACATCATAGTCTCTCAAGCTTGTAAAAGACTCTCAAAGTAAGAAGTGACCTCTTGCAGTTAAAACAATGCTTCTAAAAATTTTAGAGGCAAAATGAAATGCCTAAAGTATAGGGAAAAAAAAACTGTCTGAAAAATAATCATACAGGTGACTTGGTAGGCCCCAAACCCAGATAATATTTGTTGAAATCCATGAATTTTTTACCAAAGTTATATTAGCAAAAAGCACTATCATCTAAAACTAAAGTGGGTAGACACAGTTAAAAATGAAAACAGGTGTGTGGAATCCTAGTTTCTGCACACAGGCATCAAGTCATTACTGTAACATGTGCTGTTTCTTGTTGAAAAGAAAAGATATCTCAGAAAGTGGAGCCAAGACCTCAGGAAGACAGATGGATTATGGAAGTAGTCCTAGGAAGCAAAAGACAATCCTAACAAAGGCACATTTGCTGTCCTTGGAGGACAGCAAAAAGCTGCTGAGTTTTGTATGGCTGGAGCTGCCACAGACCAATGAGTGCTATCTGCTTTGTTTCCTCTTTCGGAGTAAAAGGTTATTGCTGTTTTCTTGTCCCTATCTCACCACCGTGGACAACTAACTGTCCTTTTACTTCATAAGTCTCTGGTCAATAGAATTTGTGCCCAAGCAACTTCATCAATGACCATACCAGATGCAGACAGATGCTGTACTGAATTTTAAGAATAAAGCCACAATTGAGGAGGATGTGGGGGGTCTTGTAAAGTGATGTGCATATTTTGCACATAGAATTTAAATAATTATATCTAAAAAGTAGATTGTGGTAGATTAAATATGATCACAAAATTCTTGCTACTGCTTCTACAACCAGAAGAATCCTATTCTCCCACTCTGTGAATCTGTGTTGACTCAAGACCTGCTTTGACCAATGCAATGTGGCAGAACTGATGCTGTGTGACTTCTGAGTTTCTCCCTCAGGAGCATTGCTGCCTTCACTCTTGCTCTCAGAATACTATAGCATTATGAACAAGTCCAGCTCAGCCTTCTAAAGGATGAAGCATCTCATGGAAAGAGGGAGGTCCAGATACCTCAGTCATCCCACCCACTACAGCCAAGGCCCCAAATGGGTAAGACCTTTGGAACCACCACCTCACCCACCAACTTACTGCAAATACATCAGTGAGCCTAGAAAAATTTATTGAAAGAACTGCCTTGCTAAGCATAGGGCAAATCTCCAATCCACAGAATTGTGGTCAATTGGTTGTTATTAGCTGCTACCTTCTAAGGTGGCTTTTTATGCAAAAACAAATAACTGAGATAGACCCCCAAAAGTACCTACTCATGATCCATATCCCAAAAAGTTTAAGTGATTTGAACAAGGTCCACGTAGATAAAAGAGAATGGAACTGGCCAGAACCCAAAGATCTCAAGAATCAAACTTGTTTGTATGACACCGTATACTACCTTCTCACACTTTCCAACTACCAAAAAAGAGAGAGACAGAAAATGAAGTGACTGCCGGGCGTGTTGGCTCATGCCTTTAATCCCAGCACTCGGGAGGCTGAGACAGGCGGATCATTATGAGTTCGAGACCAGCCTGGGCTACAAAGTGAGCTCAAGGCCAGCTTGAACGGCATAGTGAGACCCTGTCTCAAAAACAGGGCTGGGGATCTAGCTCAGCGGTCTAAGCACCTGCCCGGAAAGCGCAAGGTCGTGAGTTCAATCCCTGGTGCCGCAAAAAAAGAAAAAAAAGAAAAAACCAAAATGAAGTGACTTACAGAAAGTATGTGAAAGCAGTTAGGGGAAATATTAAAAGAAAATCTTTAGCTAGGTATATTATTCAACTATATAAATGAAAATTTTCCATATAAATTCAATCATGGTATATTTTCCCACATATATATTAAACTATACTATATTTTAGAGCAATAAAGAATTTTAGCATATAAATAATCCTTTACTAAAGTTAATTTCCATGCATTGCACTATCATTCAACTTTTCCTAATGAGACTTCTATCCCAAGTTACACGTTTTTATTTCAGATTACATAACAAAAACAATGTGCATAAGACAAGTGAGCAGAAGCAGAAATGGAAATAGAAATAGAGACCATTTGAACATCACAATTTTGCATGCTAAATCACTTCCTTTCTCTTTTAACAAATACAGTGACATGTACATACTGGGAAACCATGGTGCAGGAATGAGGCAGATGTCAATGAATGAATTTATGTACAAACACAGCAAATCATGCCCCACAACAGATGGCTTGCTCTTACCTTTTTTTGACATATAGCAGATATTTCGGCTGTAAGGGGAAGGTACACACAATATCAACATAGAAAGAGCCCACTTTAAAGAAGTGCAGCCGTGAAGAAAAATACAAACAATAATAACACAACTTATGGATTTGGCAAAAACAGCTTGGATTTGACCCATAATTTGTCATATATGTTTATTGGTCTCTATTTTCCTCCAAAAACATAAAATACTTCTTTCTCATCTGATACTGATTTCAGAATTTTTATTTAATGAGATTAAAAACATTTCATGCTGCCAGTATGTCACCTAGTCTCACAGCTAATTCAACCTTCTCAATATGACTTGAAAATCACATCATGTTAAAGTCAAACAATTTTAATGCTACTTCTTAATTTTACAGAGGACAAAATGAAGATCCACTGTGGTTGACTGAGTTCTTCATGATCACACAGTAGGCTATGCATGGCAGAAATACACAAAAAGCTAAAGTCTCTGAATTCCCTGTTTTCTGCTCTTTCCATAATGCTGTGATACTGGTTTGATGTGATATATTTAGACCATCGCTGTGGGTTGTTCTAAATCAAACCATAGGGGAAACGTCTACTAACTTGGTCTCCTTATATATGAGCTATCAACTTATATCACTCTTAACTAATGTAAAATCAGCTATATGGTCACTTATAAGAAATCAATTCTCAAACCTATGGACAAACCAAATGGAGCAAGGCAATCAAACTACTGACTACTTACAAGATTGACCTTAATAAATGTGTAAGAATTCTTTTCAGTGAGCACAGCAATTATTTCCATGGAAACTGATGCTACAGAGTACTTGAAAATAATTTTTCCAAGAATCTATTAACACTTTCCTCAAACTAAGGCTCAAAAAATGACTAACATCTTATTTATGGGATGGTCTATGTCACAGTTTATTTAAAAGATTAAAGGTAAATGCTCCCAAATTCTGTCTGGAATTATGAATTAGTGGAGACCGAACCAGTGAAATTTATAATTCAGTCTAAAAAGATGATTTTGTACAATTAATGGGCCATAAATCATTGAGTTAATTTATCTCGTAAAGTTGAGATGGCCTAATATTAAAAGACTGCAAAGAAGGACTATAATCATTGAGCAAAGGTAATCATTGACCAAAAGCCTTAAGTTTAAAAAGAAAATATTTGTAGAACTTAGTTAACATAAGATTTTCACATTTCTTTTTAAACGGGTATTTCATGGAAATCCTTTTATTATATATACCTAAAGTCAAATATCAAGTTTTTCCTGTGTCCCTGATCTGTACTCATTATGGACCCAGGTATTTCCATAGTCTTTTCCTCTCCTTTTCTTTTTTTCAGTACTGGGGATTGAACCCAGAGCCTTTGTACTGAGCTACATCCCCAGGCCTTTTTAGTTGGAATTTTATTTTGAGACAGGGTCTCACTAAATTACCTAGGTTGAGCTTGAACCTTAGAACTTGCATCTCCTTCCTCAACCTCTAGGGAGAGCTGAGATTAGTCATGGGCCTGCTTTTTAAGTACCTTTCTTTGTCATTTCAACTGCCAACAAGGTGGACAGAATTATCAGCTTTTCCCAAGTGCAAAGGAATGCTCTGTCTAGGACCTGCTAACTTTCAAGACACAGTTTCAAGAAGCATTGCAAATCTTGTCTTTCAAATAAAATGAACTAGATACACTTTATCTTCATTTTACTGATGGGGAGACTCAGTTTCAGAGCAAATAAAAGACTTCCCACCAAACATAGGGTTAGTAACGATGACAGGAAAAAGATTCATTATTCAGTTTGCTTTCTGTTGGTGTCCCTTATTCCCTTTCTGACCTGGCACAGCCTGACATATCATTGGCAATATCTATTATACAAATAGAAAACCCCTTTAGACATAATTCAGCAGTGCTTTGGTTATACAAAATCCTAACTGCAACATGTAACCTTAATTTTGGTAGAGTTAATATCTTTTCCCTCATTATTAAGTGTTTGAGTATATTATAAGCAAGATATTGACATTAATGCTTCAGGTCAATGAATATTCAGGGAGTATTATGCTTTGGCTACTGACTTTGTAAAATAAAATAGCACAAAAAGTGATAAATCAACTATGTCATTAGTCATGATTACTTATTATTCATCCTTTTTGAAATAAACCATACCTTGTGGCAAAAGAACATCAATCAACCACTCACTGTGGTCCCTGTAAAGAAAAATAAAATTCATTTTTGAGCTTCACTGAAATATTCCCTTTCTACATGAATGTTTATAAGCTACACACTGTCAGTGAAAGGCTTTTAATAGAAAGGAAATATAATCAAGAGCACTATCATAATAAACTTTTTAAATGTCTAATGCATTCCAGCTAAATTATAAATTATAGGCATTTCATCATATTTAGTTATCTTTAAATGATACTTTCCAGATGCTAATTATGCCAACGAAAATACTCCATAATCTGCACAAAGCTGAGTACAACTGTGAAGCTGACAAGCAAAGAGAACCCACTTGAATTATATGTCATGTTTGGAAACCACAGATGTTTTTTAACACACCTATCTTGCTCTGTGGCCTTTTTAATAGGGTTACTTCAACACTGGAGCTGCTTTGTTAAGTGGAATTGCTTGATCATGTTACATGGAGAGAAACACTGAAACTTTCAAACCTGAATTCTTCCAAATGATAGCTTGCTATATGTTAAATATCAGACAAAATAATTTTTTAAAAAACACAGCAAAGCTAATGGGAAGGTTGGATAATGTAACCAATTCAAGTCCAAATGATTTTCCTTATTTTCTCATTGTTGCTCTCTTTCCTTCTCTTGAAGGACTCATACTTACCCTGCAATCCTCTCACTGCATTCTTCACAGAGATACAGTGGGGGTGGCTTGTCACCCAAAGCTACTGACAAGGAAGGGTCTATACACATCTGAAACAAATGAAAAGACATAATGAACACTGCTGTTTCTGTGTACTACATTCCTTGTTTCATGAGGACAAATGCTTCAGTGATGACAGATTTTCAAAAGCAAAGTGGAATAAATATTTTTAGGAAAACCGATTTGATTTGTAACTGCTTGGAATATACTGGAAGATGAACCATGCTGAGGATTTCATAATGTGGTTTTGGTGGTTTTTCATTTCTCCTGTTATTTGCAACTTAAAGTATCAGGAAATTCACCCTCATTCCACAAAGATTAAAAAATGATCTTGTTCAATGGCTACTCAAATTGCCTATGTGGGTGGTGAATACAGTAATCTCTCTTTGGGAACATGAAGATATATTATTAAGATTTCAATATCAAATGATACCAATATGCTAGCAGCAGAGAATTTAGCTTCTTAAGACCCATCTCATTCAGAAAAGTTAGCATTAAATCTAACATGGAGTGGTTTGCTTTTCTTACTCTGGAATCCTAGCTTTTTATCAATCACCTAATGCTTCATTTTCATCTCATTTTTTTTCCTACACGTGACCTATAATTTGTTTACCCCTGAGGCTTTGTTATTTATGGCTGGGGTTTTACTACCTTTAGCATGAAGGTAAAAAGTGTTCATTTCACAATTAACCATCAAAATGTTTCAAGTATGTGGATGTTTTACATCAAGTAAAACAAAACATTCAGATAACTAACTGCATTTTGTGTTTTGCATCTGTTTAAATGTCTATAATTTATCAAAGTCCCTGCTTTTCAAATAATTACCGACCTGTGTTATAGTTGATTGTACCATAAATATGAACTTCACTCTATCCTTAGCTGCTTTCACGGATCTGAAGGGGGAAAATGACCCAAATTTACAACCTAAACAGCCTGTAAGTCAGTTAAAATCCTATGACATTTCAGTGTTTGGAGAAAAAACAAATTTGCTAAATTTAAATAGTTAAGCCATCAAAATTTGTATATTCCCTGATATTAAAAGCCCAGGGGGAAAATAACCCTTATATAAGTTTCTTATTTATTCAGATGCCATGAATAGCTACTTTTTGGTATGTTAAATCACAAATTGGCACATTTTTTTCTAAAAATGACCAAAGAGTAAATATTTGAGGTTTTCTGACCATGCAGTCTCTGTCACAACTGCACAACTCTACTGATACAACATGAAAGGAGTCACAGTCAGTATAAAAGCACCTGAGCATAGCTGTGTTCCAATAAAACTTTATTAATAAAAACAGGCATCAGGCCAGACTTGTCTGTGAGCTTCAAGAAAGTGGGTGGTGATTAAGTAAGATTTTGGGAGTGATGAAAAATGTCTTGGAACTAAACAAATATGATACTTGAAAACACTGGTAATGTACTAAATCATTCAGTTTAAAATAGTTAATTTTATATTATGTGAATTTATTCCAAATTTTTAAAAATGATAGAAACTAGGATGGTTTAGGTAGAGTACTTTCAGGAGAAAAGTTAAGACCAGTTCAGAACAAGAGACTGGGCTGTTTAACTAGAAAAAGAAAATCTAATTCTGATGATTTCTGTGATTGGAAGGCCAGAAAGTATTACTAACCAGAACTTATGAGAATGCAGTCTGACATAAAATCAAGGAAAAAAAATAACTGGAGAAACCTGTAACAGGCAAAAAGAAGAAAGGAAGGATATAGAAACAAAAGTAAGAGAAAGCCATGCAAGTCTCATCACTAAGACTCAAGCTGAACTCCACAGGTAATATCTAGTCCTACATATATTCAGCTCAGAATATCCTCACACCAAGACAAAGGCTCTTTGAATCCCAAATGTCTCTAAAAAACAAGAGAAGGATACACATAGTAAAATGCAAGAGGCCCATGCTTTCATTGGCAGGTTATCTTCATCTGCTTTTTCTCAACATTCATTCAATTTGCATTCATCAAAGGCAGAGATAGAAAAATGCCCATCATTGTTAGTATGATGTATCTAGACAACAATGTTATTACTGGCACTCTATTACCACTTCAATTTATAAAACACATTATTTTGTTTTTTTTACATTTACAGCATCTTGTTTTACCTGTCCTTTGTTTCTGTAACATGACAGTATTAATTTTCTATTATTTGGCCATCTGGACAGTCTATGTAGCTTTAGAACAAGGTAAGTAAACTCTCATGGCACCAAGTTCTTAACAGTAACCAAACTCTAATAAACACTCACTCTTCATAATATGAAATTTTACTCTTGCCAATCCAGACACTGGTCTATTCAGCCAAACCAACAAATATACTATAAGCAATGTTGTTAAAAAATGTTAGTATTTCTGTTAATACTCAACTTTTGAGATTCAGGGTTTTAACAGGATTGAAACAATATGACGAGGAAAAAACAAATGAGGCTAAGAGTCAAATTACCTCATTCTGTTTTCAATGCTGATACTGCCTGTGTTACTTTAGGAGAGTGACTTGACCTCTCTAAGGCACTGTTTCCTTACCTCCAATGTAACCCTCTGTGTGTATGCTGTGCAAACACTTCTCATTTCTTTCAACCAAGTCACATCTTTGATCTGAGCAAAGATTTATGGATTTTCTGTTTTTGTCCTACATTTCTTGAGTGTGTACCGTCACATACTTGGCAGTATGAACTTGAAGAGTACAGATAAAAACGGGGAAAATACATTTCCCTGGGTTTATTAGCTCAGATAGAAGTCAATTAAGGACTATGTAAGTGTTCCACCAAGATTCTTTTGACAATTAGCTCACTACTACATATCACTTGGCTATGAACTCATAGGCTGAAAACTGTAGGCACCACTATTTACTGCTCTGTAAATACTGTCAGACTGAACATAAAGGTGCTTGAGATTACTATAGATCAAAAGGCTCTGCTTTACAGACAAGCATGAAATCTACTATATTTTAATCAGCAATTTTCTACTAATAATTTGACCACTAAAAATACAACATGCCAACTGGCTCTAATAAAACAGTACCTTCACAGCTGGTTTATTAATTGCATTGTGGCATTCAATGTGTTGGCAGTGGATGGGATTCCAAGCTGTAAAGCAAAATAGAGTTAATGAATACTTCTCATTGAAATTATTCATGCCCTGGTGAAAACACAGTAGCTATTTTGCTATTTTCTTTTTACCTAAATAGAATCATCACTACTGATTCCCTAATAAAAATGTCTTTACAATCTATAAAAAGTTTTAAAATCAGGCAAAGATATCATAATTTCAGCATTTTCCCAGAGAAAGAAATCCAGTATAAGATGGCATGTATAGTACCATATTACCTCACAATGTTATGACACTAATAACTTATCAAAGGTTTTTATAACTATATTTTCACTTGATTTGCCAGCACCTCTATGGGGAAGATACAGTAGAGTATTAATTTCATTGCATACAAGACAAAGTTAAAGTTTAAAAGGCTGTATAGCTTGATATGGATACAGAATTAGCAAATACAAGTTTGGACTAGAACTTGTATCTCTTAGTTTCTGATATTTCACTCTTTTCACATAGTGTATTATGCTAAC
>RJWT010017507.1:0-19322 GCA_004365215.1 Cuniculus paca | reverse complement strand
CTCTACTGCATAATGTTGGCCACAGACCTGGATAAACATTCACTCCTTGACAGTCATCCCTAAGAGATAATGTATGTATGAAATACCTCCAGAACCTGGCTCTTAGTAGGTATTCAACCCACTCATCCTCTCCCTTCATCACCCAGATAATAGAACCATAGTATATTATAAGTGCCTGTGCAGTGCTACTACTAACATTACACAGGGGCTTTGACAGTTTATTACTCTAGTAATAAGTTAAAGGGAGACTTTGTGAGTGATCCTAGAAGGTGATATATTAATAGGAAAATACAAGGCAATTAAATTCACAAACACGAGTAATACTATATATACATATATATATGTATATGTATATGTATATGTATATATAGGCACATATTTATACTGCCTCACACTTAAATTGCATCTATCCTCTATTTTTGAGGAATGAGGTACCACATGCATGAGTTTTTGCATATATGTGGTGAAACTTACCTACATCAGTGGTTTTTCAAACATTTTGGCTTTAGTATTCCTGTACACATTTAAAAATTATTAATGATGTGCTGGGCATGGTGGCACACACCTGTAATCTCAGCACCTGGGAAGCTGAAACAGGACTGCTGCAAGTTTGAGGCCTGCCTGGACTACATAGTGAGTTCAAAGCCAGTCTGAATTATAGAGTGAGACTCTGCCTCAAAACACCAAAAACAAAACAAAACATTGTGTTATAGATATCAATGTTAACATATTAGAAATTAAAATTGAGGAATACTTAAGTATTCATTAAAATATTAAACCTATTATATGTGAATATAAATAATATTTTTATGAAAAACTTTAAAACAACAGGTGATAATGAAAATAGCATTAGGGCCAGGGATTTAGCTCAGTGGTGTAAGCACCTGCCTGGCAAGCACGAGGTCCTGAGTTCAATCCCTGGTGCTGCAAAAAAATATTGTTCCAGCCTTGGCTATTAAGAGGTTTTTCTCCTGTTGGCTCCTCTGTCCCTTTCACATACTCTCATTTTCATATTTTTAAGCACTTATTTTCTGTCACTATAAGATGCTCTCGGCTCTCTTGTGTATTTCCTGTCCCCATCCTATAATCAGCTATTTCTCCAAGGAGCCCTGGTCTTTTTAGTGGGTAATACTATTTGAAACCAAGATCTAAGCACTAGAAATGCTTGGGGTGGTATTGTTTTACATTTGTTACAGATCTCTAGTGGTTATCTTAATAGAAGACTTTTGGGTTCTTATACCTCCTCCTCCATTTGATTTGTTTCAGTATACAATTTTGATTAAAGTATACCAAGAAAATTCGCTATCACAAAGATATGCAGGTGGAAAAGGGAAGAGAATTTTAATAGCTTTTTCATATAATTTTGTATATTCTCTGATATTATATTGAAACTGTGTAAGTGGTATTTTCTTAATTGGTTAAATTTAACTCTGTAATTGTATCAACGAACTTTTGCTGTTCTGTTAAAATCATATTAGTTTGTGGCTTGCAGTTTGAATTCCTGTTTTTTTACTCCAGGAATTATTTTTGTAACATTCCGTTACTCAGTTACATGTTACATGGCTATTGGAAGACATTGACTTTGACATATTTTTTATAAAGTATTTTAAAAATCACATTTCATTAGTATCAGTGACCTCATCAGAAGTATTTGCACATTGGGAAGCTCAGTGCAACAGTTATAAATTTTCTAAAATTCTGATTTTTACCTGAAAGCTCAAATATTATCATTTGCAACAAAAATAAGTTCTTTTCCTTAAAATACAATAACAGTCAGCCAGGCTTAGTGGTGCAAACCTGTGATCCCAGCAGTCAGCAGGCTGTTGCAGAAGAATCTCAAATTTGAGCCAAGCCTGGACAATTTAGCAATTTAATGAGACTGTCTCAAAGTGCAAAAAGGGCTAGGGATCTAGTACAGTCAGAAGGCCCTTACCAGTACCACCAAAAATGAATGAATGAATGAATGAATGAATGAATAGACAGTCACTTCATAGTATCCCCTTTATTTTTCCATGTCAAAATGGTGTTCAGCAATTAGTTCAGCTCACAACTCAAAAATTGTACAGGTGCCTTTTCCTTAAGGCAATATGGTATGTCAGTATGAGCACTATTATGGCGGTTCTTCCCATTTCATTTCATCACATTACATATTATTTAAAAAGACATGCAATTGAGAGTTGAGAATTAGTTACAACAATGAAGGGAAGGGGAGGCTAGGTCACTGATGGAGGGAACATTTTTATAAGTAGTAGCTGTCAGAGATAGCATCCTGGCCAGATTGTTCCTGCTGTCTTAGTTTCTGCCCAGCTCAAACTCCTGTGCCTAGCCATCCCATCAATTCTATGATCAAATCAATAGCCTTTCTTTAAATTACTTTTATAGTTATCCAGGATCAGTTCTGTATCAACCAAGAACTCTGGCAGATATTGTGCTTATTAAACTTTAAAAAATTATCTTTTTATGAAATGAAAATAGTACATCATAACAGATACAGGAGTGGTTCCGAGAACCTGGGTGTCTTGTATCAAACTAGACGTTAAAGAGAGTTTAAAAAATCTAAAACAGTGGCACTTTGAGCATTCCTACTGCCTAGACTTTGTATCTAAATTCCTTTTGAAAAGGGGTGATAGTCTTTAGTCCAAAATTATGTGACTTATGGTTAGTTAACCTTTTGGATGACTTGTGATAATTATTGACATCAGTAATGAACATTCAATATGTAGTATCTATCTTTCTAGCCTTAACTATTTGCCAGCCCAAGTGGATACATTGCTTCTCTCACTTTACCCCCACTCCAGTCTTTACCTCTTTCTAGAATGTATCTCAGTTTGTCCAACTGTATGTCTTTTTTTTTTTTTGAACCAGGAATCAAACTCAGGACCTCATGCTCGCCAGGCAGATGCCATGCTGCTGAGCTATACCCCTGGCTCTTGTTCAAGTGTATTAATGTCATCGTGAAACTGGAGATAATCTTTGCCTTCTCTGAACCATTGATTGATTACATTTTACCTGTTAACATTCAGTGCTTTCTATGTTGTAATATCATTATTATTTTTTTTTTTTTTGCAGCACCGGGGATTGAACTCACGACCTTGCGCTTGCTGGGCAGGCGCTTAGACCGCTGAGCTAGATCCCCAGCCCTGTTTTTTGAGACAGGGTCTCACTGTGCCATTCAGGCTGGCCTTGAGCTCACTTTGTAGCCCAGGCTGGTCTCGAACTCACAACGATCCGCCTGTCTCAGCCTCCCAAGTGCTGGGATTACAGGCGTGAGCCACCACGCCCGGCTATAATATCATTATTTATGTCATTTCTGGTAATTGCCTGTGGCTCTTAGTACAGTTCTATACAAATTTATACTTCTTAGCACTTAACCTTGAACAAAAAAAGCATTTCAAAATATCACATGATTGGGTGTGGTTGTATATGCTGAATTCCCATCACTTGCAGGACTGTGGGTTCAACGCCAGCCTGAATTACATGGTGAGAGCCTGTCTTAAAAAGTTGGTGGGGAGGGATCAGATGGATGAACTTATACAAGTACCTTAATGGGCTTCTGAGATTGCTAGCCTCCCAACAGGCCTCCAAGTTGTTGATTCTGTTTTCTCCCTTGATGGGAGCTATTTGTATCTCGCTTAAGCAGTAATTCCTTGCCTTCATTGCAGAGTTGCTGTTGCTCATCTTTAATCAGCTAAGGTTCTACAAAAATGTGAATTTTTAAATTTAAAAAAATAGGTTATGCAAGGGCCTGAGGGACTTTCCTGAGAGAAATCTTTCTTTGTGGTTTTTAGTGATTTTAGTTAGGTAAGATTTTTCAGAAAAGAGATTATCAGGTAATATGATGTTGTATTTCATCTCATATACAGCTAAATTTCATTCAACAAATAATTTACTGAACTTTATATCAGGCATTATGGAGGAAAGAGAGAAAATATAGCCCTTGACCTCAACAAGATGTTTTAGTAGAATAAACATTTTGAACTTGCATTAATGTGAGTCAGAATGCAAGTAGGGTACTGTTGCCTTTTCTCACTTAAACCCAGTGGTGAAGTTCTTGGTTAGTTCATCCCTAAGGATTTTGAACTGGAAAACAAGACGGCAGAGTGGTGATGATAGGGCTTCTGGCGTTAGCCTGACTTCCTTAGTCATAATCACCTTTAGTCACTAATGGATTTTGGTTTTAGAGACCTAATAGGTCCACTTCTGAGCTATCCTGAAAGCAGATCCAGAGAGATGATATTAGTCATGCTAACTAAGTTGGTGTTCTGGGTTAGCCCTAGACCTACGTTTGCCTTCCTAGTTCCAACCTTTTCCTACCCCCACTTTGTTGGGTAAATCAAAGCAACGGATGGATATTCCAGGACTCCACTGGGTCCTGTCGAATATCTAAGTTGCCTAGCTGGTACCTTGCTTAGTTTCGCTCTCTTGACACTTATTTTTACATATATCTTCTCTATAAAAGGAAGGTAATGTTTTCTTTAGTTTATTTATCTGCTAAGGTTTTATCTAGATTGGGGATGCTGTTAAGGAAAATATGGCATGTATGTACGCCATGGAGTAGTACTTACCTATAAGGAAATATAAATTTGGGGCTAGGGATTTAGCTCAGCGGCATGAGCATCTGCCTGGCAAGTGCAAGGTCGTGAGCTTGATCCCCAGTACAAAAAAAAAAAAAAGGAAAGAAAAAATATAAATTTGAGTCACTAGTGAAAAAATGAATGTACCTTGAGACCATAATGCTAAGTGAAATAAATCAGACATAAAAGATTAAATATTGCATGGTTTCTCTTATATGAGAAACTCAAAGTATGAATAATTTAAGAGCAAAATAAAAGTTAGATGATGGAAAACAAGGAGGTAGACTTTGTGGAGATGGGAAAAGGATCTGAGGGCAGGGCGAGACTGGAGGAAAGAAAGAAAGGGTAAGAGAAAGTAAAAGGATTAAGATTTTATATGTATATATACACCAATTCTCCATGGTGAAGGTATTCATTATGTACTGCAAACATTATAATATAATGTAATGTATAATAAATTCTTTAGAATGTTAAGATGCTTTCTGCAACTTAGCCAGTCCAGCCTGGCAGACAAGCAGGAGACCACTTGATAATGGTGGTAAATGATATTTGAATATGGGTATGTAAGTATATTATTGAACTAAGTATATTATTGAAAAGCATGTGTGTCCATATATAAATCAAACGTGTTATTTGAAGATTGTTCTCTTAGCACACAAATTTTTTTATTGCACTAAGTAGATCATTATTATAAAAATAAATCTAAGGAGAAAATAGTTAACTTTCTGTTCACGTTAATTTAATGAACAGTGGTATGAATATAATTTTTAATTATATTTAGTCTTAAGGTTATTAAAAATAATGAATATTGTACACTTCTAACCTCAGAGGCTCAGGACTGTATGATCATTACTGCATAGACCATGAATAGGTAGGAAGCAGTTTCCTCCAAAGACATGAGACAGAACTACCCCCGCATCTCTGTGGCCATTGGAGAAGTGTTTGAATGTTAACATATAGGGAAATGTTAATAAGTTCTTCATTGTTCCTATTACTTAATTGCTATGTTACAACTCTCCTTACAATTTCATGGCTTAAAACAACAAAATTATTATATATTTGTTGCAGTTGTGAGGGTTGACTGGACTCAGATGATTCTTTTTTTGGAGTCTATCATGTGTTTATAGTTAAGACACTGGCTGGGGTTGAATTATCTTGAAGGCAGACTTACATGTCTGGAGGGAGCTGTCAGCTGGACTTCAGCCAGGCTTCTTCACAACATGGCGTCTGGGCTCCAAGAGCTATCAAAAAAGACAAGGCAAAAGCTGTGTCCCCTTTTATGGCATAGCTCACAAGTCCCATAGTATAATTTTTGCCGTGGTCGTAGACCTCCCTGGCTTCTGGAAGAGTACTTAGACCCCATCGCTTGATGAGAGGAATAGCAACGACACATTGTAAGAGGGCATATTGCCAGCCATCTTGTTAGAGAGAATGTGTTACACACATTGCCTTATTTCAGGCGCCTGGTTTTTAGGCTGGGATTGCTTGGGTTTTAAGGTGCGTCCTCCTCTCCTTTTCTTGTTCTTCTTTCTCCTTTGGTCTCAGATTGTTACATTTTTAATTTGCCTGACTGCCAACAGATTTTTTTTTTTTTTTGCGGCACCGGGGATTGAACTCACGATCTTGCGCTTACCGGGCAGGCGCTTAGACCGCTGAGTTAGATCCCCAGCCCTGTTTTTGAGACAGGGTCTCACTATGCCGTTCAGGCTGGCCTTGAGCTCACTTTGTAGCCCAGGCTGGTCTCGAACTCACAACGATCCGCCTGTCTCAGCCTCCTGAGTGCTGGGATTACAAGCGTGAGCCACCACGCCCGGCTGCCAACAGATTTTTAAGTAACCTTAAATTAGTACTTTTTATCTTAACACCTGCAGAAAGAGAAAAGAGCAAGTTGAGCCTATAATTGTAGTTTAAGAATGCACAAGAAATGTTTTAAGCATATTAGTTACATAAAAATACCAACTTAAATTAGAAGCCCAAATAAATTTGCCTATTAGCTAAGATTTGTAACAATGGGCTCTTATTGTGACCCTAGGTTGGCCCTCATGCCACAGAATGAACACATTGTGATCAACTCCCTGTTTTTATTGGGGTGCCAAGAGTGATGTCTTTAATTTTTTTTTCCTGAGGTGAAGATAAGGACTGTTTTTCTTTCCGTGTCTGTGGCCACTGTATGAGGAGTTGAGCCCTGCATGGCCAAAGCCAGCTCCAGTTGAGGTGGAGCTGACCATCCAGGGTGTTGGGAGTATAGCCTGAGGGTAGGAATTCTAGAGGGTCCCACATGGAGGAGGGAACTGGAGGTGAATCCTCTGTTTACTTATTAGGTCTCCAAGTTTTTCAGAGGAAAGAGAACAGTTGGTCTTTGCCAGCAGCACAGGACATAATCTATCTCCTCCTAAGACCTAGGTCTTTTTTTTATTAACAAATTCAATCAAGAATTGCTATACCCAGTTCTTGTCTGATCTGAACTTTGGCCAGAAGACAGATGGGGCAAGGATGAGGGTTTGTAGCCAAATGAAGCAGCAATATTTTATCACCCAAGCTTGGCTTTTGCTTTTTATCCATGGGTTGTCACCCAGTCCTTCACATCAGTTTGAGGGAACTCTCAGGGTGTTTTGTTCCCTGAGCCCCTTGATTCCCTAACCTGCCCTAACTGGGAGGCACATGTATTTCCTGTTGTTTATCCCAAAGCCTGAGGCTCAATCTCTGGCGTGTGCTGAGATGTCTTGCCATTAGTTATTTCATGATTTCACCCGAAATCACTGGTCTCACCTGAGACCATCCTGATCTCACCCAAGATCATCCTATCTTTACCTGAGGTTCTTCTGGGACAGGGACAGAATAAACAGCTACCAAAGCAATGCTCAGTTGCCCCCCGACTTTTTCTTTTTTTTTTCTTTTTTTTTTGCCAATACTAGCTTTGATTTAAGTGGATTTAATGTCCGTTGCCAATCTAAATGATCATAAATTATTATATTGGGATGAAAGAATGTTGCCATTCATGGACTCAGTCCATGGGTACAAGCTCTGTCCTTAGAGGCCACCACAACTAGGCTGTGAGATGTATTTTTTCCTTAGTGAGAGTCTTCATGCCTTAATGGGCTGGAGCCCCATGTTGGGCACCAGCTTGTTGGAAATAAGCCCCCAGACTCAAATTGTCAGTGCCAGAAAGAATGCACTCAGACAGCAAGAAGCAGGACTCCACAAGGCAAAGTTTAAAGATGACTTTTGCAGAAGGGCACGAATGCACTCAGACACAAGGCAGCAGGCATGCCTAGTGGCAGGGAAGCAGGGTTTTAAGCCCTAACGCATGGGAAGCAGCTATCCTCTAAATTCATTGGCTGAATTCAAACGCAGTCTATCAAGGTTGGTTAATTCAAGCAGTGCAAGGGAAGGATCTAAAGGATTGCTAAAGGGCAGGAAGAGCAGGAGGGGAGAGGGTATGGGGAACAGAAAGTTCTTGGCTTTTGATAAGCAATCTTTGGGCTGCAGCTATGTTCTCAGAATTTAAACTGAACTTGCATTTCTCATAATTTGTGTTTGGGGAGGGCCGCCTGGGGGTGAATTACAGACTTAAGATGGAGGCACTCTTGTTTATATCCTTTGATAGAAAAGACAGGGCCACAGTTTCTCACATTAGTATACTAAGAATTTTTGTTTGTTCAGCAGTTCTTAAAGTATAATTGGGAATCCATCCCCCTAACTTCCAGACTTTTTCAAGGAGTCTGTGAGGTCAAAACCTTTCATGATAATATGAACATTGTTTTTAAAATTCATTCTTTCATAAGAGTTTTCCACAGACCATGTGATGTTTGATGTTGGAAAAGCTTGGTGAGGAAACATACATGAAAGTTCAGATGTCTTCTGTTAGTGTAAAAATATAAAACATTAATTGTTTTTGAAAATATAGTTATTTTTCATCAAAACATTAACTTGTAATTCGTTATTTTAAAATAAGCAAACATTTTAAAATTTTAGTATTTCCCTAGAGTTTTATTATTTTTGTTAGTTTTAAAATTTCACTCTATTCCTGAACACAATTCATGGCAGAATATTCAGGGTTCAAGAAAATACTGCTTGAAGATGTCTACACTGCCTCTGTACCTATCCAGTATAACATGAGCTCCACTGTCATCTTGTTACGGTTCTTCAGATCCGGAATAATCACGTCTTACCCAGTTAAACTCTGCATTTCTGAAGTCACCTTCATATTACATATGTAGAAGAGCTCTAGTTTCCAGAAGGATGCCATAGTGGACATTTGCCCTGCCCAGAATTTTTTGAACACTTCTCTTTTTCATTTGAACACCCTGTAGATTTTGAATTCCTCTTTCCCACGATACAATCATATCTACCACACTGCAGATATAAGAAATAGTTTCCTTTGGTCATGTGTACCTGAGTAGACTTTTATGCAGATGTGAGCCATGTAGACTGTATTAAGCATTTATAACTACTATGTTCAAAACCTAGACATACATTTATTTAGTACCAGGAGTCGAACTCATGACCTCGCATTTGCCAAGCAGGTGCTGTGCCGCTGAGCTATATCCCCGGCCCAACCATAGACATTTAAATTAGTTAAAATTACATGAAAAAAATTCAGCTTCTAAGGTGGCTCTAACTCAGTAGTAGAGTGCTTGCCTAGCATGTAAGAAGCCCTGGGATCAATCCCCAGCACTGCCAAGAGAAAAGAAAATCAACTTCTTAGGCACTAGCCACATTCAAGAGCTCTGTAGCTCCTTGTGACTAGTGGACACTATAGCAAGAGAACATTTCCATCGTTGAAAGTTTTGTTAGACGGTGTTGGTCTAAAAGGTGCAATGGCATCTACTGTTCTGAATAGAACTAATCTATAGCAGAATTCATGCAAAGCAGTAGGTGAAGTAGAATTGACAGTGGCAGAAATGATTTCTCTAAAATGATTCCGTAATGTGACTGGGTGTTCTTTTCTGGCTTTGGGGCATCCAAGTGTAACTCTCCTTCCTTCCTGGAGAAACACTCTTTAATCATAAATCTCTTTCTTAGCTTAAGTGGATTTGTTAATATTTGACTGATTGTGACTTATTGTTATTGAAGAGATAGCTGAAAATTCTAATTGCCAGGTTTTTTTTCTTTTTTCTTTTCCTTTTTTTTTTTTTTTTTTTTTTGCGGCACCGGGGATTGAACTCACGACCTTGCGCTTGCCAGGCAGGGGCTTAGACCGCTGAGCTAGATCCCCAGCCCCTTCCTTTTTTTTTTTTTTTTTTTGTTTGGCCAATATTAGCTTTGATTTAAGTGGATTTAATGTCCATTGCCAATCTAAATGATCATGAATGATTATATTGGTATGAAAGAATCAAGAAAAATTAGAATATCTTCAAACAGATAATTTTGCACAGTTATTAACTATGTTTCTTCAGGTTTTGAGCATGTCACCATATTAGTTTCAGAACTTACATAGCCTTAGTCTTTGTCTTCCCCAAAGATAGCCTGCCAACAAGACATAGTAGGAGGTTTTAGGCATCCCTAAAGTGTTTTGAGAAGAGCCTGAGGAGAATTTGAGTTGATCTCAAGGACTATGATAGAGGGGAGGGGAGATCTAGTGTGATCTGAAGATCTAGGCTGATAAAAAGTTAAAAGTTTGTATTGAACTGTTTACTTATCTTCTAATATTATTTAAAACTCTTTGTTGGAGTCTTTTTGGCTATCTCTGTAACCTCTTCTCAAAGGTCACTGATCTCTAGGAAAATTTCCTTAAAGTGGTACTTCTGAGACCACGATTTCTTTGTGGGTATTTTTTCCTCAGTACTGGGAATTGAACCCAGAATGAAAGCTGAGTTTCATTTCTAATCCTTTATATTTATTTTAGAATAGGCTTTCACTGTGTTGCCTGGGCCAGCCTTGAACTCATGATCCTCCTGCCTCAGCCTCTTGAGTAACTAAAATTACAGGTATATATCACTGTGCCCAGCTATTTATGCTTTTTCTATAGGAAGCAGAGAACATTAAGAGTTTGACATTAACTGAGTGACTTTTTTTGTGAAAGAAGGTAGTAGTTTCTAACATTTTAAAAAGTAAGCTATTTTTTTCTCATCTGCTTCTTGAAAAAGAAAAGCATTACACAATGTTACTATCCTTTTAAAATACTGATTTAAAATTGTGTTTATTAATTCCTGCCTAGAAGTGGTGTTTCAAAGATTGGAAATAAGATGAATAAAAAATATTGATACAGGGAAAATGTAACTCCTAACCTGCTAAATGTCAGATACACCTAGTTCATGTTCCTCAAAATGGAAGAATATATTGTAAGGAACAACAGAGCTTAAGAGTAGAAAATTTTTTTGAGAGAAATAGCTCCTGAGAGACAGGAGGGGACCCAAAAGTGAGTTTCCATGGACCCCATTTCTCAGAGGAAGTTTTATAGAGCAAAATCACAAAGTACAATGTGGGTCAAAACTATGATCAACCAATAAATAAGATTACAAGTATAGCTGCTTAGGTAATATTGATCCAGTGGGGAAGCAGGTCACATAGCAAGTATGTGTGAAAGAACAAAGACTTTTTTTTTGGCTTATCATGTTGCAGTATTTTTTTTTATTTAATTTAATTTTTTTTTTTTTTGGTCTTTTTTGAGACAGGGTCTCACTGTGCAGTTCAGGCTGGTTTTGAACTCACTTTGTAGCCCAGGCTGGTCACAAACTCACAATGATCCTCCTGTCTCAGTCGAGTGCTGGAATCACAGGTGTGTACCACCACGCCCGGCTTTTTTAAATTTTAAAAACAACAACAACAGGGCTGGGGATCTAGCTCAGTGGCCTAAGCGCCTGCCTGGCAAGCTCGAGGTCGTGAGTTCAATCCCAGGTGCTGCCAAAAACAACAACAACAACAACAAAAGGATAAAAAACGATACAGAATTTCATAAAAGGAAATTAAAGCTAGTTAATGTATTGCATATTGTTATCTTAAAAAGTAGTTGTTCAGATGACAAGATTTAGTTTATCATAAAGAACAGTTTGTGTTTTCATTGTTTGATTATTTTTTTCATGCCTAAACCTTATAATCAGAACAGACTTTTTAAGAAGGGCTGGATAAGCCAGGGATGATTTAGCTCAGCAGTTCAAGTGCTTGCTTGGTAAGCACAAGGTCATGAGTTCAGTCCCTGGTACAAAAAAAGAGAAGGGTTGGATGGAGATGTCTTGGTCCCCACCTGGGTGACGTCTATTTAAACTTTGTTGGACCAGGTGAGTATAATCATCATTTTATTGCTTATTCCTCAGGAAGGTGTGTAGGCCTCGTCATTCCATCTCCATCTTGAGGCCTGGCCTTCAACAGATCCATCTCCAGCCACAGTTGTAGTAGTGTGTTCTCATCCTCTGCACTGACTCCTTCGAGGGCCTAGCCCTGTCTTACTACCTATATTTCTACCTCTATTATTAGCTGTCTCTAATAATATGACTTACAGGAATATAGAAGGCTTGAGAGTAACAGAAGGTTTTTTAGTAGTACTACCACAACCTCCATTATTATCCTTGATACTTCTACTACAGCTGTATTCTCGGTGGTGGTAGAGAAAGCAGTAAGCTGAATATCTGCTACTGCTTGCTTTTCTCTAACAGGGCCTAAGTTTAGTGGTATCTTAGTACTTATTGCAACTTTGTGGCTGGTACCTTTGCAACAAATTTTACTTCTCAAACTAGAATGCTACTTCCTTCTTCCTGCTACAGAATAATCACATCTTTGGAACTTGGCACCTTTTAGTTTTTGAGTTTACAGTAATTACCTTTTGCATAATCTTCCCAAAGCCTTGAGCTCTTTGTCCTTGAGTGAGTTGGTTGAAAGTTGGGTGTGGTATGTTATTGCTTGCTGTTTGCTCCAAGTAGGGAATCTTGGTAAAACAAGTAGGGATGTGGCAGTGGTGCCTCATGCATATCTGCTTTCTTATACATGATAGCAAAGAGCAGACATCCTTAGTGGGAATATGTGAGTTTGAGCGGCATATTTTGTTGTTAGAAAGTCATCAAAAGTGGAAAAAAAAAAAAGTATGTTAAAGGATATGGACACCATGCAGCTACTGTTTTAAGGTGTTCTGTCGTTCTACTCCTTTGTTATTAGGAACACTAAAATGGACAGTTCTCTTGCATTTTGTGCATTTAATACTTTGCCCTTTCAGTTATTTCCTAGGATCTTGAACAATGTTAGCCAGTACTATAAGGCAAGGACACCAGAGCAAGTAATTGAGCCTGGTGAGCAGCTTGGTGTCTATGTTGCTTTCAGGTTGCAGCAATTTTTGTGAAATGCCATAATAATATTTGTGAATTTGGAGATTTGCAAGGATCTCAGGGTTTATATCTTTAGAATGTCAAGGATCTGTTGTATTCCTTAAGATGTAATTTTTCCTCCCAGCACTGGGGATTGAACCTAGGGCTTTTGTGCTGAGCTCCTTCCTTACAGTATGTATGTATGTAATATGTATGTATGTATGTGAGAGACAGGGTCTTGCTAAGTTGCCCAAGCTGGGCTCACATATTTGTAATCCTACCTCAGCCTCGAAGATGCTGGGATTACAAGCATGTGCCATAAAACCTGATAAAAATTTAATTTTATATGTATGTATTTATATGTTCAAAACCACATAGTTCCATAAGGCTTATAACAAACATACACACACACACACACACACACACACACACACTCACAGAGCAGTCCCCTGTTCTGTCCTGTCCTTTTTTCCTCCAAACTCCCACGCCTCAGAAGCAACCACGTTTAGTTGTTTCATATGTTTCTTCCGTCAACGACTTCTGTATTTCTAAATAATATATACTTACGTTACCATTTTTCAGATAGCCTATTTCTTACCATATTTCTCGACGAAATAGGGCAGCTGAGGATTTAACTTTATTATGCCACTTCTCCTCTGCCCCACCTCCCACGCAAATTTTCCTTCCATCACTATCCGAATTGCTCAGATTTGGTTTTGTGTTTGTATTATTTTGACTATGTAAATACTGTCCACAAAGGAACCACATGGTGTGGTACAACTAAACCACTTCTTATTTTTCCTGGAACTAATCATTGGTTCATTTGAAATTTTTCTTTTTTTAAGTGGCATATATTCTCACTGTGATGAAACTGATAAAAACTCAGCCCTCTGAACTATATGTATCAGGTGATTTATCTACCCCCCCCACACACACATACACACCCCTGGAGACTTCCGCCTTTGTCTTCTTGCTTCAATCTGAACTGGTTGCTCACCAGACCCACAGCATAGTTTTTAATCTGGGGCTTTATTATTGTGTATAGATTCTCTTTCTCCATCTTCTACGTTGGGTCTCCCTTTTCCTACACTATTTCCTTTCCTTGGTTTATTTTCAGCTTGCTTAAGAACGTCTTTTAGTAACTTCCTGAGATGTGGGAGGTAAACAGTTAGATTCTTGCTTGAAAATGCTTTCATTTACCCTCATAATTGATTAAAAGTTTGGCCAGCTGTGAAATTCTGAGCTGCAAATAAGTTTCTTGGAGAATTTTGAAAGCATTTTCATCTTCTGGCTTTCATTATTGCTTTGGAGAAATCTGATGTAAATTTTATCCCTGCCCCTACTCTCTCAAACTTGGGTCTCCAGAAACCATATATCAGTGTTTAATCTCAATGTTATAAAATGTCACTGTGATGAGCCACCTCTGCGGATTTGTTCATGCATAGTGTTGAGCTTTTTTAGTCTTCATAAGCAAATTTTTCAGTCTAGGAAGTTGGTCTTTTTAAAATATTTTTTTATTAGTGCATGTTTACAGTACATGCAGTTTAACAGGCATCTTGGGGAATGGCTACATGTACATACTACAGCTTGTTTCTTTTCTTTTTTAAATCCTCCTTCTCCTCTCCTACCCCACCTCCTTCCCTCCCTCCCTCCTCCTCCAGTTCCCCTATTACAATTTTCATTCTTGATACTACAGTATTAATGGGGCTCAAGTTATGGCATATAATGTTTACATTAATTGAGGTTCTTAGGTTTCTGTACATGGCTTATTTTTATTCTTTTTATTTCCCCTCTTTCCCTCCTTTTCATCCTTTGCCTTTGTTCCTTTGGTCCTTTTCCCTATTGCAAGAGATCCATCCCCCTGTCAATTTAGTTGGTCTTATTTCTTAATTATTTCTCTCTTCCATTTTCTGTCTTTTGTTCTTCTGTACTTGGGCCTCATTAATCTCTTTTTTTTATTCAGTCACTTTATCTCTCCTTTGTTGTGTCTGAGTGATTTCCTCAACCATCCTCTTCTAACTGTTTTATTAACTTTTTAAATTTTTTGATACTTTCAACTAACAATAATTAACATTCAAAATATTTCTCTTTAAAAACTATATTATTTTATTGATTGTAATAATAATGAGGATGTAATAATAGATTTTCCTCTTTAGTTTTCTTTTTTCTTCTTTTTTCTCCTGCATTGTTTGTTCCTTCCAAATGTGTCCCCGCATTAGTATTTTGTCTTGGGTTAGGGATTTTCCTCTTCTACTTTGTTGTTGTTCTTTAATGTTCATATTTAAAAGTAAAGCAGTGACTGTGACTGGAAGCTGAGTGGGTTGGTTTTTGAGGGCCCGTGAGATTCACTACATGGGTATCAGATGGGAACCCAGGTATTCTTGGGAGATTCCCCAAATACAGTTCCCCAGAGAGAAATCTTATCCACCTTCTTGGGAGGTAGGAGCCCAGCTGCTGCTCTAGTTGCTGAGTGGTGGAAGGAGTGAGAGGTGGTGTCTCATCTGTATCTGCAGGCTTTAAGCTTTACTCCTATCCTTTGCAGGGGCGGGCGGTACTGGGAATCTGAACTCAGGACCTTGCCTTTGCCAGGCAGGTGCTATGTTGCTGAGCTATATTCCCAGCCACAGGCTTTAAGCTTTAGCTTTCTGTGGTGTGGCCAGTCCCAGCCCACTCATGTGGTGTCCTGAAAAGGGAGTCTGTGGTTCAATCCCTAGCCCCTGACTTTTACACTCCCTACCTTCACCACTTTAAAAGGGAGGAGCCCCTCCTTGTCTCCCCATGCACTTTGTTCTTTCCCTATCATACATAGCTTTTATAATACTTTGTTGGACTTTCCTGTTAATTTATCTGCTTCCCCTGAGGGATTGGATGTCTTTGGTTTTTATTGTTCTTACTTTTTTTGTTGTTTTGTGGTACTGGGGGTTCAACCCCCAGAAGTTTTTCACTAAGCCACATCTCCAGCCCCTTTGTTTTATTTTGTTTTGATTTTTGAGACAGCGTTTTGCTATGAAGGTTGGGCTGACTTTGAACTGGCTATATAGTCCAGCCTGGCCTCAAGCTCAGAGCAGTCCTGCCTCAGCCTCCTGAGTACTGGCATGTGTCACCATGACTGGCCCAACCCACTTTTTTTATTTTTTGAGATAGGGTCTTGCTATGCAGTTCAGGCTGGCCTTGAACTCACTTTGTAGCCCAGGCCGATCTCGAACTCTCAAGGATCCTCCAGCCTCAGCCTCTCGAGTGATGGGATTACAGGCGTGTACTACTATGCCTAGCTCACTTTTAATTTTTGAGACAGGATCTTGCTAAATTACTAAATTGCCTAGGTTGGGCTCAAATTTGAGATCCTACTGCCTCAGCCACCCAGAGTGCTAGGATTACAGGCCTGTGCTAGCAGATCTGGCCTTAATTTGTCATGATCATTCTATCCCTAGTACTTGGGGACATTAGATGTTTGGTCTGTTTGCATCCTGGGAGTAAGCTATTAGATTGAGCCTAACTCTGATCCCAGAAGCCAGAGTTTCATTCTTTAGAAAGGCTGTAACGTGCATTTTAGCTCTGTCTTGATCCAGCTACACAGCCTGTGAACAGAGGCCCCAAAGAGTGACCCTCTTTTGTAACCATATATAACAAACGGCTGTGCCAAGTGCTAGTCAAAGGTAGGTACTTTGGATCAGTTGTCCTCACACTCCTAGACAATGTAGTCATTTCTTGGATGAGAAAATAACCAAGTTGTTGTTTCTAGTGAGTCCAGAAAGTGTAAATGTATAGTGATTTCAAACTCAGCACTGGAAAGCCATATAGATTATTTCCTTTTTTAAATGATTATGAAAAAATTTTAAATACACAATTTTTGAAGCAAATCATAGAATCACATGATTTCATCTGTAAATGACATCTCTTATAAAAAATACTCTTTAAAAAAATCAAAATACCATAATTACACCTAAGAGGGAAAAAATAACAATTCCTTGGTGTTCTCAAAGATATATATGATATTCTAAGTAGTCAGTGTAGATGGTCTTACAGAATCACCACAGTTCAAAACTGGATTATGAAAGAAAATGGCTTTGGACAAACTTGTTCATCTCTTACTTTCCTTTTCCATTATTTTAAAAATTGAAATATAGTTTATTGGAGTTTCTTGAGTTATATGTATGCTATGAAATTTCTTTAAGTGTATATTCATATATTTTTAGTGAATTTACGAGTTATACTGCTGTGACCACAATTGTCTTGGTTACTTTTTTCTCGTTGCTCAGACAAAATACCTGACGCCCAAAGTGAAGGAAGGAGAGGTTTATTTCTTACAGTTTTGGGGGTTTTAGTCCATACTCAGCTGGTTCCAAGGCAGGGTAGTGTGGCTGAGGGGCAGCTGTTCATGGCGGCTGCAAGCAGTAAGAGAGAACCACACATAGGAGGGGAAAAACACGCTCCCATTCCAACCTTACATTGTATGTTGGCTCCACCCCTGGGCGGGTGCAGGACTCACACTGCCAATCCCAGCACTAGACAATGAATCAATCACAAATGCTAGATTCAGCTGCTTCCATCACTACATGAGGCTTGTGGGAGGCCATCTATATACAAACCATAACAACAATCAAACTTTAGAATATTCCCATCACACTTCCCAAAATCACTCTTTATATTTACATTCACATTCATTCCTTTGTCTCAGCCACATGCAGGCATGCATCTTCTGGCTCTGTAGGTTTATCTTTTCTATGTGCCTAATATATTTATTTTCTTGACTTTCAACCAGGTGTCCTTAGTCTTACTTTCACTTGCACCACCAGTTCATGAGACTTTGGGGAAAGGGTTCACTAGGAGTTAGCATTTTGGGTATGCTAATTTTACACTCATTTACATATTCCCCAGCTTCCAAAAATACTTTGATGTCTTCTTTCCCATTCTGTTTTTTTTGGAGGGGGGGTTATACCTTTAAGGGTTTTTGACAATTCCTGTAAGACAAAAGGAAAAGTGTATTTTTAATGGGGTTACAAGAATGACTAGGTACAAATGTACACGTTCAGTTTACAATCATCAATAACTAGAAAATTTCCCTGCTAATGTTAATTTGCCCTTTTCACTTATTGAAGGTTTCCAAGACTGTCTGGAATGTCTAGGCAGTAATTCACTGTCCTCCGGGATTGCAGAACCCCAACAAACTTCTGTGGCAGACATACGGCTTCACTGCACCTCGGTCTTTTCTAACACCAACCCTCACTGTTGTAAATGGGTCACATGAACTGTGAAGGGCAGCCTGCGAACGAGCCTGTGTGTGTGTCGCACTCTCCTGGGGGTAAAAACTGAATTCTCCTTTTACTTGACAGGTTCTTAGTGTGTGTGCTCATCATCAGCAACATCACAAGCTTGAAAAGGTCTAGGCGTGGTCACTCAAATCTTTTTCCATCCTTCCTTTTATGTTTTGGCTTTGACTTAAACTTTTCTAAGCCTTAACACTTTCTTTTGTTTGACTTTCTTGTAGGATCATGGATTTTCCTGGTCACTTCGAACAGATTTTCCAACAGCTGAACTACCAGAGACTTCATGGCCAGCTCTGTGATTGTGTCATTGTAGTGGGGAACAGACATTTCAAAGCCCACCGCTCTGTGCTGGCAGCATGCAGCACGCACTTCCGAGCTCTGTTCTCTGTGGCAGAAGGCGATCAGACCATGAACATGATCCAGCTTGATAGCGAAGTAGTGACTGCGGAGGCCTTTGCTGCACTGATTGACATGATGTATACCTCCACCCTCATGCTGGGAGAGAGCAACGTTATGGACGTCTTACTGGCAGCCTCTCACCTGCATTTGAACTCTGTTGTTAAGGCATGTAAACATTACCTTACAACAAGGACACTGCCCATGTCTCCCCCCAGTGAGCGCATACAGGAGCAGAGTGCCCGCATGCAGCGCTCCTTTATGCTACAGCAGCTGGGACTAAGCATCGTGAGCTCGGCCCTCAATTCCAGCCAGAGTGGCGAGGAGCAACCGGCCCCCATGAGCTCATCCATGCGCAGTAACATGGACCAGCGGACCCCCTTCCCTATGAGGCGCCTTCATAAGCGCAAGCAGTCTGCAGAGGAGCGGGCCAGGCAGCGCCTCCGGCCCTCTATGGATGAGTCTGCCATTTCAGATGTCACACCAGAAAATGGGCCTTCAGGGGTTCATTCTCGGGAGGAGTTCTTTTCACCAGATTCTCTGAAAATTGTGGATAATCCTAAGCCCGATGGGATGACTGACAACCAGGAAGACAGCGCTATCATGTTTGACCAGTCTTTTGGTGGTCAAGAAGATGCCCAGGTGCCCAGTCAATCTGATAACACCACCAGCAACATGGCACAGTTGTCAATGGCCTCGCGTGCAACTCAGGTTGAGACTGGTTTTGAGCAGGAAGCTGCAACTGAGAAAAGTGGTTTCCAGTGTGAAAATGCTGACGTCAGCCTTGGTGAGAAGGAGCACATGAGAGTGGTGGTTAAGTCTGAGCCGCTGAGCTCGCCCGAGCCTCA
>RJWT010017506.1:0-19311 GCA_004365215.1 Cuniculus paca | reverse complement strand
GTGTGGCTTATCTTATCCTACCGTAGGACTCACTTGTCTTTTGAATGGTTTCTATTCATCACTATGTTGCACGTCTACTGATACACTAAACAATTACTTTCGCCTCACTTCATAGCTGTCATGCCACTCTGCTACTTATCTATTTTTCTGCACTCTGAGAAAGCCTTATCACTTATCTCTTCGCATCCTCCATTCAAGTCTATTTTTTAACCTTTCCTTGTATTTCACGCACCATCAAACTTTCTTTTACCACAGTTCCAGATTAACAATGAGGCATCACTTGGTTCCCTGAAATCACCAAAATTTGCTTCTTTGAAGAGATTGACAGCTTTATGAACTGACATTTCTTTTAAACTGCACTGCTGTAAACTTAGACATCTATTTTAAGTGAATAATTCAATGTATTAGGGAAATAGCAGTGTCAGGTAATAATAAACAATAGAAATTTATTTTTGTAATGTCTGCTTTTCACAGAATCATAACTACTATACTATCTATTTAGTTATATAGAATATTTTAACTCTCTGAAGAACTTTAAAATTTACTTTATTTTATATATTCAGTACAACTTCTTGAGACCAAATAACTTCACACAGAGCCCAACCAATAAAAACAAAAGTAAGAACATGTTCAATGCACTAAAATTACTTTGTCTTGTGTTTATAGGGCTGCAATATATAGATTAGGTTTTCTTCAAGCATAAAATTATAAAAAAATACATAGTTTGGTAATTTAATACAAAAATATAAGAATTTATGAAACAATTTATAAATAGAATATATGAATGACAAAATGATACAAAACATTGTCTGTGTGTCTGTGTGTGCATTTGTGTACTTTTTTGTGTGTGGGGTCAAGTAGATAATGTCAGTGGATTCAATGACCATCTAGGATGAGTACCAGAGTTTTAGGACTGATCCATAATTTCAGAAAACAAAGTAAAAGAAAAAGCTCAAATTAGCAACAATTGATTCCAAGCTTCAGTGATAACATAATAAAGCAAATGATAATTTATCAATTTCACAATCTAGATATATTGTCTGTTAAAACTCATTATTCCCGAGACCAGTTTTTATAGCCAGCAAAACTTCTTGTTTTTACATTTATCTGTGATGTATGAGAGCTTTCACTAATAAATGGCTGGATTGTAGGATGGGAAATTGAACTGGCATCTTAAATTTTCACCACTTGATGTTATGACTCAATGTCACTCTAAATCAACTATGTTATTACTTGATGGTTACAAAGTAAAACTATCATCCTAGTTTCATTGCTGAAGTGACACCTTTTACTGATATCACTCCACCCAAATTAGGTAAAATAAATAAGTAATATTGGACTGTTTACTCTTTTTTTCCTACAAAAATTTCATTTATTTTCTTTTGAATTCCACCATTAGTTTTGTTAATTATATTAACTTCACTAATTTATAGATCCTTTTATCAAATGAATGCCCTTTCTTTAAATAAGTACATTTACTACTTCAGAAATATTTTTGCTTTTGGTGTTTATTTTGTGAAGTCTACATGCACAAAGACCTTTTATCCTGGGGACAGGGAGGGGCAAGTGGCAACAAAACATTGATTCTCCTTTGGAGAGTTATTATTCTATTTTTTATAACTGATGTCTTTCCCAAAGCTATATTACTCCTGTTTCTTACCATAACCTAGCTAGCACTAGCAGAACTTTTACACAATTTTATTACTAAAAAGTAGTTGTAGAACATATATATTTTTATAATTATTTTGTTTGATCACATTTATGTTTCCATCTCTGTATGATTTTGAACAGGATAGGTTTCTACTATTCTCATTATTTTTTATATTGGAGTGACGACCATTCTTATATTTCAATATAGAAGATTTGCTGTCTCCTAATCATTTCTTTCCCTCCCATAAGTTTTACTTTACTCTTTAACATTTTTAATTTTCACCATATTTTGTATGTCCATTAAATACACATCTGGCCCGGAACTATTTCCTGAATGACAGTTTGCTGGACAGTTGCCTAATGAACTTCTCAAAACAAATGCCTCATAAATTAAATATATCCAAAATTTAATTCTTTTCCATCTGCAGATCATCCTTTCTTACAGTTTTCCATTGTCTTCTAATGCTGCAATCACTTTCACTGCTTTAGTCAAGGCTTAGAAATTCAGTTATCCTCATCTCCCTACTATGGTTTCCACAATTTTTCCCATGATACATTTATTTATAGTCTCATTTCCTTTATTTCAGACTTTTATCTGCATAACCCTAGGTCACTGCCAATAAAGAATCTATAAACAATCACTCTTCAGTGGTTATGCACTGTAAAATCTGCTGTGATCTGCCTCCAATTTAATTTTCTAAGTCTATCTCCAAGAGGTTACCTTTAATCAACCTGAGTCCAAGTCCTTGTATTCTATAAGAGTAACAAAATTCTGCTTGTTTTTCATGTCTACATAACTTGAGTTGAAGTTGCAAGTCAACAAATAGAGCACATATTGTGCTTTCCTGTAAGTCTACGTGATTTCGCTCCTACCCTCCTAACCTGGGAAAATAAGTTTCTTTCTGAGGATTGTGATTAAGGGCAGCCTGTCTTTCATACATTGTTAGCACCATCACATTCCATTCTGCCTTTGGTATATTATTGATGCACTATACTTCAAACTGGATTTAAGAATAGTTAATGCTATTTGTGTCTACTACCAACCTTCCACAGTGTGAGGTCTTAAATGTTTATTGAATGAATGATTCAATTAACAAAATCATTGTGATAATTAATTTTATTTTAATTCCTTACAGGACCGTAGGATATCCAGCCATTCTGTCAAGCTTTATCCTGTAAGGGTGTTTTGAGTGAGATTATCATTTGAATCTATTGACCGAGTAAAGTAAATTGAACTTCCTGATGTGGGTAGGTTTCATCCCATCGACTGAGGATCCTAGTAGAACAGCATATGAATGAGAAGGAACTTCTAAGCCTTGTTTATGGACTGGGACATGACTCTCTTTTGCTGTCAGTGGGTGGATAAATCTGGCAAAGTTTCCTACGCCTCCAACATCACTAAAAATTTTAAAGATCCAGTAGTGTGGGACATGTTGATACCCCAGTAGCTTTGCTAACACTAAGGATGAGTTCTTTACTTATGTGTGTTACTCTGATGCATTTAGTGAGTGATGAGAAAAGATTCTAATTTTGAATGGGGTTCAGAGCAAAGGAAGGACCTGCAATAATCCCTAGCTTCTACACAGGCCTCTGTTGTTTAGATCCTGTGTTCTATCAGATCAATAGTGTTGTCAGTGGTCCCACAAGGTTATGGCAGAATAATCATTTAGGATTTTGGAACAAAGGCCTGCCATCCTGTGCAGATAACTATTCTTCTTCTGAAAAACAGATTTTTAGCTTCCCGCTGAAATAATGACTAGATCTGAATGAATAACTGCCACCAAATTACTTGCAATATGAGCTGCCTATCATGAGCTGGGTGCGGCAAGACACACTGAGCTACAAAGTTGAGTGAATACAATAGCACTTCATCATTCAATAGATGCGATATATAAAGTATTTTGGTTGGAGCAGGCCTTGAAAGTTTAAGGAAATTACACAAAGAAGTTGCTTAAATGCCTATGGTCCTCACATTCACTACACTGGTTTTTCTCTCCAGATTTACACCCATAAGTTCCTAGGGAATTCCCTCCATTTTGCTGATAGAGAAAAAGAAGACTTGTGAATGTTTCACAGATGGTTATGTAGGAATTATGTGAGAGTGAATTGCTGGGTCATCCCCAAAAGACGGTGGTGATGGGAAAACCTTTCAGTATACAGAACGTCAGATGGTGAACTTGGCTGGTCACTTTTCTTAGAAAGAGGAAAGATCAAATAATAACACACTAATGTCAAATGTTTACGCACACATTCATGGTCTGTAGCCAAATATTTGACTAGATGGCCTGGGACTTAGAAGGAACAGATAGCACACTAGAAGCTCGGTTCATGAACTTAAAAGTGGTACCTCGGTTTACGAACTCAATTTTCTTCACAATTCTGGTCCTAAACCTAACTGTCTGAGAACCTAATCAGATTTTCTCATAAGGGCAACACTGAACCATCGAATCGAATTCAGTTCTCACCCAACTCAGTTTGTGACCAGAATCATGGAAAGAATCAAATTCATGAACTGTGGTACCATTATAATCTGTTCCAGAATTCTGGGGAAAATGTCCATGTTTGTGTTCATGCGGGAAAATGGTCACTGTTGTGTTCATCACTCAACGCAAGTTCTCAAACCAAAATGAAATTTTACCCAATACTTCTGTTTGAGAACAAAATTATTTGCAAGCTAAAGCATTTGTGAACCAAGGTTCCACTGTAATTAAAACTTGGTGACCAAGATATTCAGAGAAGAAATATATGAAAAAGCCTCTCTAAATGTAAAAAATCCTGAAGATATTTGCATCTGATATGAATGCTTACAGAAGTGTGACCTCAGGAGAGAATCTGAATAGTCAAGTAGGTACGATTATCCATTCTGTGACTGCCAGTCTTCCCCCATCTACTTGTTTCTTTGCACAATGGGCAATGAACAAAGTGACCATGGTGGCAGGGATAAAGGTTATGCACATGACTCCAGCAACATGAATTTAGGCTCTTCCAGACTAACCTGGCTATAGCCACTGCCAAGTGCACAATATGGCAAAACACAGCACAAAACTGAGTATTTGAGAATAGTGTTTTTCCTAAAATGACTGAGCCACACCTAGTGGCAGGTTTGTTACAGTGAACCCCTTGTCACAAGGAAGGGGCAGCATTCTATTCTTACTGTAACAATCTGGATATGAATTTGCTTTCTTACATACAAATCTCCTGGAAAAACTAATATCCATGGACATCTAGAATGCCTTATTCAAGATGGGTTTTGCTCATATGGGACTCTGCCAGGCACCTGCTCAACATGGCACTGAGCCCTAAAACAACAATATATCTTTCCTTCATTAACTTCTGTGTTCTTCTTCTAGTCCCCTAATAAACTTCCTGCCTTCCTTTCACATGCGCGTGAAAGGTCCCCCAATTCTCTCCCGACATAGCACTTTGTCCACTCACCAAGTCTCCACTCTTAACCCAACCCCATAAAAGCAACTCCCCAGCTTTGTCTCTTGTGAGGGTCATCACAATCTCCTACAGCCCTCCTGTGCTGGCAGTAAAGGCCTTTTACCTCTGACTGTGTCTCCCAACTATGCCAAAAAACCCAACATTTTGGTGTCGTATCTTGGATAGGTTGGGACGTGCCGCTCCTAGAGGGTTACCCCTGATAGAGCTTCTCCCGCCAATGAGCCACCCTTCTCTCTCCCTTGTCTCTGCCTTTGCCATTGCCAGCCTCCATCCAACACCAATCCACATCACCACCCACAGGTGAGCCGCTCCTCATTTCAGGAGCTCCTGTCACTCTCTCTCTTAAAATCATGGGCCCATGTCAGGACTCCCTCACATCCTTCGGGATGCCCCTCTGTCCCCTAGGTGATGATTGACGGGCCGACAGGCAGCTCTGTCTCTCTATCACACCCCAATGAGAGTGACGATTCTCCTAGGGGCTGTGACCAGTTTCTGCCTTTAGTTCACCTCCAATTCAGTCACTATGGGAAATATTCCCTCCCAACCCTCAAAACACACTCCACTTTGGTGTCTCTTAAAAAACTGAAACATCCTAGGTCTCTGGGAGATCATCAAAACAAAACAGCTCATCTTTTACTAGCGGACAGCTTGGACTCAGTACAAACTCAATAATGCAGCTACTGGCCAGAAGAGGGCACTCTTGATTTCAAAGTCCTCTGTGCCTTAGACAACCTTTGCTGCTGCAATGGCAAATGGTCATAAATCCCTTATGTACAAGCCTGTTTTGTTCTCAGGGTGAATCCCTCCCTCATTCAGGTGTGCAAGGCAACCCAAATACTCCTGACCTGCTGCATGTCGCTAAACCCCTTACCCAATAATCCCACTGATCCTCTCCACTATGTCCCTTCTGCTTTTGCTCCCCCTCCACTGTATCCACAAGAACCTCCTCCTCAATCTCTCAACCAGCCTCACCCACCCCATCTCCCTCTCACTCCACAGTCCCTGCCACTGCCTTCTCCTCCTTCTTCCATCACCACTTTCTCCTCTGGCACCACAACTGATCCCACTCCTCTCACCTCCCGTCATCTTCTTACCAACCACCACCACCTGCTGACTAGCCGCCATTTCCTCAACCCTACCCCCAACTCTTCTTCCCTCTCCATGAGATGGCTGGCTCTGAAGGGCTGGTTCACGCTCATGTCCCTTTTTCTCTTTCTGACCTATCTCAAATCTCTCATAAACTAGACTCTTTCTACACAGATCCCTACAACTGCATAAATGAGCTCTACTTTGTGATTAATTCCTATGGCCTACATTACAAAGACCTCTACATCATCTTTACATCCACCCTTTCCCCTCAAGAAAAAGCTCAGCTGTGGGAAGGAGCCCAAGCCGAGGCTGATCATAGACATCAAACTATCCCTGATCATTCTGTTGAGTCACTGCAGTACCAAATGTGGACCCCCAATGGGATTATTAGGGAAATAATGGCTCACAATGCATGAATATGATTGGCTGCATTTTTGCAGGCCTAAACAAAATTTCCCATAAACAAACTAATTACCAAAAACTTCATGAACAAACCCAATGCACTGATGAAAAGCCTTCTGAATTTCTTTTCTGTCTTACTATCACCCTAACCAGATACACTAATGTCAACTTCCAATATCCTATGGGAATAGTTCTCATCAACTCCCTTTTCATTTCTCAGTCTGCACCTGATATTCACACTAAATTAAAAAAAACAGACCTTGGCCCTCAGAACTCACAGGGAGACCTCTTATATCAGGCCTTCCATGTCTTCAACTATAGAAAGGAACAATAAAAACAAGATAACCAACAACATGCCAAATTTAAGTGCCAACTTTTGGCTGTGGCACTCAACGATTCTGGGAAAGCTAAATCAAAACAAAATGGTACCACCCAAGTCCCTTCTGAACCATGCTTTAAATGTGGCAAGGAAGGACACTGGGCATGAGTCTTCCCCAAGCCACAGCCACCACTGAGACCTTGTCCCATCTGCAACCAGGAGGGTCACTGGAAGTGTGACTGTCCTGTCTGTCAGAGAGTGGGTCAGTCATCAAACTTCCTGCCCTCACAGAAGATCTCGTTGCTGCTGCCAGACTCATTGCTAGCTGACCTGCTTGGTCTCACTGCTGAAGATTGATGGGGCTTGGGGTCCATGGCCCCCATCAAGGTATCTTAGAACTCTAAGTCCTGCTGGATAGCTTAGGTAAGACACTCTCCTTCCCTGTGGATACAGGGGCCACCTCTTCTGTTCTTCCTGAGTTTTCAGGCCATTGCACCCAGTTCATGGTCTGTCTTGTGGGAGTTGACAGCAAACCTACACAATCCTCCAGACAGGAACCATCCCTTACCAATTCCAAGCCCTTTGATTCACCCATAATTTCCTTGTTACCCCAACCTTCCCCACACCCCTTTAGGACAGAGATCTACTCCAAAAACTCAACTTTTCTTTTACTTTCTCCCTCCCCATAGCTCTCATCCTTCAAACTCAACCACTATGCATCACCAGTTCCATTCCCCCTCTCCCTGCCTCCCTTGTTGATTCTATAGTCTGGGACACATCCAGCCCTACTCATGCCACCCCTATACTGATTCGGTTTAAAGATCTTTCAACTTTTCCTGCATTCTCTAATATCCAATAGCCCCCAAACACCAACAAGGACTCAAACCTATAATCCAATGCTGATTAACTAATGGCTTCCTTAGGACTGCCCATTCACCCTACAATACCCCTATTCTTCCTTTACTCAAACCCAACAACTCTTACCACCTAGATCTCAGGGCTATCAATAATGTAGTGATACCAATTCACCTAGTGGTACCAAACCCTTACACTATGCTCTCCCATATTCCCCCATCTATTTCCTACTTTACTGTTTTAGATTTTAAAGATGCATTTTTATCCCCCTACACCAAAAATGACAAGACCTTTAACATGAACAGACCCAGACACCCTCCAGTCTTTCAAGGTTATGTGGACAGCCCTACCTCAGGAGTTCAGAGATAGTCCTCACTTCTTTAGCAAAGCCTTTGCTACCTACCTCATGACTCTTGACCTCAAACTCAAGACTTTCCTTCAATATGTGGATGATCTCCTTCTCTGTTCCCTAACCTGTGCTGTAGCTATACAACATATGGCTACCCTTGTCAGCTTTATCTTGGGTTGCAGATATAATGTCTCCCACCAAAGTCCAAATAGCTTCACCAAAAGTCCAGTATCTGGAGCTCACCCTCATTCCCACCACTTGTTGGCTTACTGCGGACTGCAAAGCCCTCTTCTGTGACCTCCAGGTGCCAACTATAAAACAACTTCTGTCCTTTCTTGGTCCAGCTAAATTCTTCTGCCTCTGGATTCCTAACTTTGCAACTCTAGCCCAACTTCTCTATAAAGAGTCCAAGGGTCCTCTGTCAGAGATACTTGACCCCACCACTTCTATATACACTTCATTCTTTAAGCTGAAAGAAGATCTCTTAAGAGCCCTGGCCCTCACGCTCCCAAACCCTACCCAAGCCTTTATTCTACATACTACCTCTCAGGATCATAATGCTGTGGGAGTTCTAGGACACAAAAAGGGACCTTCCTTCCAAGCAGTAGCATACCTCTCAAAACAAACAACACAGTACCTGGCTGGCCTCCCTGTCTTCAGGTTCTTGCCTCTGCAGCCACATTAACACAACCTTCATTAATATGGTTAAAAACCCACTAGCAATCTTTTTCTTCTTGTTGACACAACATTATGTGTACTAGAGACCTTAAATCCAAAGAGAAGAATGTTTCCACCAGAATACACAACAATGTCTTAATTGAACAAGAGGTTAGGACAGCCACTCAGCCCCTTTGGAATTTTGAGCCCCAGAATCAACAGACATAAAGGAGTTCTGGTTGGGTGACAGATCTCGACAACAGGGAAGTTAGGAAAAAATGTGTGGAATACTTTACATCCCATTGGATGTCTTAATGTTACCATGCTTTGTGATTAAGGTCAATGCAAAACCACAACCAGTCCAAGAAAGAAACAGCATCTTCAGGAATAAAGGTTTTGAGTCATACCACCAGATAAAGAAGTAGGAGTAGTGAGAGAAGGTGTAATTCTACTACAATTATGAATGCCAGTTACAGAAAGGGTTGTGATTGTAACGGATATTTCCTCCTTATTTGGTTATTAAGATGTATATATTTAAAATTAGGAAATAGCTATTCTATGATTAACAGAAGGTCAGAATTTATAATGCTCGTCTAATATATTTCATTATTCAATTAGTTATTTGATGTTTGTCTTGGTTACTTTTCTCTTGTTGGTGGGACAAAATATCCAACACCCAAAATGAAGAAAGGAAAGGTTTATTTAGTTCACTGTTTGTGGAGGTTTCAGTCCATAATCAGCTGGCTCCAAGGCATGGTGAGGGCAACACGTAAAGGTAGCAGCCAGCAAAAGCAGTCAGAACAAAAGGAGGAGAATAAGCCTCTTCTCCTCACTTATAATGTAAGCAGGCTACTCTCCCCCCAGGGCAGGTGTAACCCTCACACCACCTCTGTGCCCTCCTCTTGCACAGGCTGAGGATATTTACAAAGTAAGGATCTTGGCTCCCTGCTGGGTCTCTAAGTTAAATTTCTAAACTTCTCAAGTTGACATAATGTATCAACCATAACAAGGTTTAACTATAAAATAGCTTTATTTCCAGTTAAGTCATTCAGTGTGAATATTTTAAAGTTCTAATATATTCGTTAATTATTGAGAAACAACTTGTTATTCAAGAAAGCAAATTCTTTTATAAAAACCTCAATATATTTTTATAAAAAACCATAGATAAATTGTTAAGTATTTTCTTTTCTCTTAATAATACTTTTGTATTCTATTGTATTCAAATAAACTTCATAGCAATTCTTATTTAATTTCTACATTTCCTCCTTTGTTTTATCCACCAAATATTTCACTCGAATAAAAACCCATGCTATGGGTACTTTTTCTTTTGAAATTTGCTACATACAATACTGTTTTCTCTACAGTCTTTCTTTATACCATTCCCTCTTTTTCTAAACACATGTGAATTCTTAATATCATCTTCTGACATGTAACAATAGATTCTTAAACACTCAAAAGTCAGTTTGGGCCGCATCACATATGAATTTGCTTTGCTTTGCCACCTAAATTATTTTCTTTCAAATCATTTTATTTTCTTAAAAAATGTGAATTAAAACATTCAGATGGTAAAAGGTTAACCTAGTGTAACAATATTCTAGCTATCATAGAATGTCTTGCATACTTAGGAATAATAGGGCAAAATTCATGTAAATAGTGCATACAACAATGACTTATTTTTGAGTAGAGATCATCCATAAGCAAAGAAAATACTTGCGGCACACAATTATTTATTTTGTTTCTAATTGGCTGTGCATAGAACATAGTAGAGGTAATTGAACCCATTATAAAATTAAAATTTTTTCCTAACAAAATAAGAGAAGAAAGTCTTAGTATTTTGTATATTAATAAAGGTACGATGTAATCATTATCAATAAGGCATATATATTAATGTAAATATGTGCAACTGAACGACATACATATCTCTTAAAATGTAGTTATTTGCTATGTTGCAATGCTGTTGATACATGCATATGTCACTAAACACTACTGTACCAAAATATTTTAAATCTATAATTATAAATGACTTTAAGCTAACAAAGATAATTTACTCTGTAAAGTATTAATGATAGCTATACAGACCAATAATCTAGCCGATACTGGTTTCTAAATGTCCTTAAGGCAAACTTCAATAACTTCATGTGTGCATATACAATAGATATTTTGGTCCATTAATTAATATAATGTATAGCTGACAGATTTCTTAGAAGAGACAAAATGTTTAATACAAAAATGTTTAATTTTAGGTTAATTTATGGACAACCTTTTCCACATAAACAATGTATGGGAAGCAGGTGCATTTAAAAGTTTTTGCAATACGTAGTTTAAATTGATGATATTTTTTCTTTTCAAGGAATCTCAGTTGCATTATTTTGACTTTAAATTACTTGGTCACAGATAAAAATGAAGACTCAAACTACCCAGAGTATTTCTATAATTATTGCATTAAAAATGACTTGTCAGTGATGGCAAGATAGACTATAAATCTTTCTTTCTCAATTGGTATCTTGGGTAGAATTTTGTACAACCTTCAGGCAAGGAAATTAAGTGGTATAGATGGCAGATATGTGTCATTTAATTTTATAGTTGGAACATTGTCAAATTCAAACTATTTAGAAGGTAAATTATAGGGCTAAGATAGTAAAGCCCTTACAAAAATATTATTGTTTATTGTCTGTGCTCAGTTAAAAAAATCCATGAATATGATGAATAAATAAAAGTTACTTTGAGCTTTAAAAATTCATCTTTGATTTCAGAAAGGTGTGTCAATACATTTATTGCAAAATATGTATTTTTAATGGGAACACAAATTTAATTTTAATGTAATAATAAGTATTACTGACAAACTCTTTCATTCTTTATTTTTGGCTTTCATTAAAACCATTTCTTTTCATCTAAATATTCATTTACCCAGCATAATGCTTGTTCTTATTTACTATTTCTCTTGAGTTCTATATTACCAGCAATATAGTTGTAAATAATTTAAGCTAAAGAAAGTTTTGTCTCCTTACTATAGCTAGTTCTTATTTCAATATGTTTAAAATATACATTTTAGACATTTATGCCAGTATATAATTCTGAAGAAATTATTAAATTGATTTGATGAATCTCTTAAATTTTTCCTTGTAGGGCAATTAAAAAAAACTCTGTAAAATTGAAACTCCTGTAAAGGAGTATACATTTATGTGAATTTAAAGAAGCTGGCCTATAATCTATTCTCTCCTTTTCTTGAGTACATCTCAGAAAAAAAAAAAGAGAGAAGACAAATGGCATAACATAATCTTATCAACTGGATCTCTGGATAGATAAATTAATTAGGTTTTCTAGAGGGAAGAAAGAACTCATCTCTAACATGCTCTAAGAATGATGTCCCACAGAAGATGTGTATTGTAAATAGAACTCAGTTTGTATGAGACCTGATCATAATTGGAGAATTATGAAACATTCTGTGTACCAAATGATGAAAGTTCCTGATTTGATCAAGTTCTCCCCACTGTGTTAAGGAATTTCACAAACCTCCCTGAGGAATGTCAGTATATTGAGCTGAGTGGTCTCTTCGTGCTGGGGGAATGCTGTTGATATTCTAGAACTTTCTCAATTTCACCTGAACCTTCTGATTGCCTGTATCCTTGACATTATTTAATGAATATGAACCTAAGTAAAGTATCACTAAGATTCATGTTAGCTTGATTTGACAAACTAATCTAGCTTGTTAAGTCTGTACTTTACATGGAGAATGTTTGACTTAGATGAGTCAAAGATACATTATTTATTGATAATAACTTTCTTGTTAACATGAGGAAACAATTGTATATTCTAATACAAATTTAAAATTGAAGAACATTATTGAAAGTTCCTCATGGAATTTAACCTAATGAAGAATTTAAGCTTCCTATATTTCCCTCTCTGTCATTTCCTCTTCATCGTGGCTATAATGAAAGGAGAATAATTCCATACAAATCCCATTAGCTTCCTACCACAAGAACAGTAGGTGTTGCATTTCTAGAGTTTATAGATCCTGTGGTATATTTATTCATCAGAGTTGAAATAGATCTTAAGAATCACATAAGAAATGTGATTTAATGCGATGGCTGAATTTGAGTTTATTTAACTTCAAATATACTAGTCTTCATTAAAAATAAAAATGCATTCTTATCTTATTTCTATAGTACAAGGCTTTTCATGGGAATTGGTAAACTGTACAAAATCTCTGTGGATTGAACCATTTCTTTAGGGCTCATTTTTTTCTGCTATAGTATCACTTTGGTAAAGTAACATTTATACTGAAATTAAACTGATATTGTATTTTGTAAAATAATGTTTATGATTTGCATTCATGTTATTGTATTTTAGGTGGTTTTCTTTTTTTACAATATTCTTTACTTCAGCTCTGGAAAATCAAAGCTGTAAAAGTTTCCCTGCAACTCTTCTGGGTTGTCAACCACTCATTTGATGGCATGTAGGTCAACCTTAACTTAATTTCTAAAATATAACAAATACATTCTGTTTTGGCTTTACTGAAACACATTAGTTTGGGTTTGTGTAGTGCTATTAGAGAAAAATGCATTAGAAGAATATGCTATATGAGCAAAATGACAGAGGATTTGAATTTCCATAAAATATAATGGAACTATAGCTTCTGCATGTTTATTCTCCAAAACATGCTTGTATAGGCACATATACACACTTGGTCATATATTGTATTATACCTTCATCAGTTTAAGTAAAGTGTATACTTTGTATACATATATGTGTATATAAGATTTTATTTTTACTTTTATTATTTATTTATTTATTTTTTGTCTTTTTGAGACAGGGTCTCACTATGCAGTTCAGGCTGGTCTTGAGCTCACTTTGTAGTCCAGACTGATCTTGAATTCACAGTGATCCTCTGGCCTCAGCCTCCTGAGTGCTAGGATTACTGGCGTGCACCACCATACCCAGCTCTAAATTTTGATTTTTAAATAATTCCAACTTTAAGAAAGAAGCTGTAATAGTAATGGTCTTTACCACTGATCTGAATTACTTTCCTTTTTCTCTATGCCGGCCACATTAAAGTGCAGATAGGAGAATTTTGTCAATTTTCATTCACCCTTTGCCATGCTAGGCTTTTCTTTTATCCCTTGATTTTCATCTCACAGGCCTTCTGTACCACCTGTGAGATGGGCAAACAGTGTGGTGGAGGGTACCATAGGGCACAGGAGCTTACAGACAGAGAGAAATTAAAGGATTTTATGAAAGAATTTATTTATTTGATGACATTGTCCTTTAATGGATTCTTTATGCATTCTTTTGGTAGTTTTGTGAAAGATGCATTTTAAAAAGAACTGAAGTAGAATTAAGTAAAGGAATTGAGATCCTCTTGTAGTTTCAGAGAAGAGAGAGGATGAGTCCTTAGGAAAGCAGCACCATCTTCATCAATGTTAACAATAATACAAACAATAAAAGGAACTCACCTACATGCATGACGGAAGTGCAAAAATTGTGAAAAACAAAAGACCAGCTTCATTTTGTGCTTCGCTACCCCTTTAAAACGTGTACAATGGGAACTGTTTTCTCTAAAGTATAGGAAAACTTGAGCAGTTTTACGACTGCTATGCTCTATCTTGGATAGCAGGCAGTTTCGCTTCCTCCTAAATTCAATTGCTTAGTAATTGAAGGCAGGCAGACTAAGGTATTAGTGACATTAATTGCAGATCAATCTTTCTTTAAGGGAAGACTACTCTCTTCTTTCCTTTCAGAGCTACAACCCTTTGAAGAAGGAGGCGCCCTGAGCTTCTGTTCTCTGTGCTCACTCTCCCCAAATCGAGCTGTGGCTTAACTATTAGCCTGGGTCAAAGGAAGGATGCTAGGAAAGATAACCTGGCAGTTGGCAAAAGTCTATCCTTTCTCCACTGAGATGCTTACATGAATTCTTTGAAGGATCCCAATGCTGCGGATCCTGGGGCAATCTTTGGTTGTGCTCTGCGTGGTGTGTAGGATGGTGTTTTGTCTCCCTTGTTGGCCACTCCCTGTCAGAGAACCTCACAAGTGGACAATTGAACGCATCTGATGGAGTCTTCAGACGCCTCTTGGAAGCTCGTCTTGGACAGGATTCATTTATGCTGCCTTCAAAACACAAATCCTTTCGCATCTGGGATGGAAGACAGAATCCTTCTCTTCATCAGTTTTTTCGCTAAAAAAGTCTGACATCCGATGTGTTGATTTCTAGGTGAGATCACCACGTCTAAGCACTGTATGCATCACCTGTCAAACTCCCAGAGTTAGTTTCTTAAAATGCAATCACAGTATAGTTGAGGTCAAATAAAGAGAGAAAACCCTATTCAAATTTCTGGTGAAGACTTTTTTACAAACTGTTCTATTTATCATTTTTATAGTCACATAGCCAAGTGAGTAATTTTAAGCCAGATACAGTTATGATGATTTCTTTGTAATGCCTTCTTATCCTGATTTGATTTTGTAATTTCTTTTCTATTGTGTCTCAGTATCTTGCTAGAAACTTAAATTTTAAGTCATAATATGGTAGCAATTTGAGCACATAACTCATTTGACAAGCACTGTTAAAAGAACTTTGCTTGTGTCAGCTCACAGACACCTCTTAATAACCCAAAGTAGAAGAAATTGTTTACTGAATGATTTATATGGAGGACTCTATAGCGAAGAAGAATTGGAAAGTATAAATTTAAATAGGTGCTTAGGTGATGTAATCAGCAGTAAGTGTTGATTAGATGTTGGAGTTGATGGAGATCAGAAATGACTTGAGATTCTTTGCATGAAATCCTCATTGGACCAACTTGTTTTCAAAAATAGTAGTAATAAATAAAGATTAAAAACCTTCCATGAGGCATAGAGATGATAGTTTAATTTGGACAAAGACTGCCACTGAATAGTGAATAACAGGTGGTTTAGTATTAAAATCTGAATCTCAGGCAAGAAATGTAGGTACAAATTTAAATTTGGCATACTTTAGCCTCTCTGAGATTGTTGAAACTCTGTGTGTCATTCAGATTCACAAACATGAAAATTCAGAATGAAAATAACAATAAGCTTCACTGGGACCATAGGAAGCAACAGGAATTCAGGAGTGGATATTAGAAGGTGATAATAAGAATGAAGGTGTAAGGAAGAGCAATAAGAAGTTATCATAAAATAAGACCGTTATGGCTGAATTTGGGAAAGTAAGAAGTTTCAAGATAGCATCACTAAATGCAGTGATGTCAATGTCAGTATAGTGAGATTTGAAAAAGATTAATTGAGAATAGGAGTTTGAAAGTACTTGAAACACTTAGCAAAAATAGTTTTATTACAAAAATGTAGTGAAATTCAGATGACATTGGGTAAGGATTGAATATTGTGTTAGTTAAGATTCTCACAGGAAACATGCTGCACTAAAATTAGTATAACTGAAGTAGAATTTAATAAAAGGATGATTTACAAAAATGAGGGCAGGGAGTAGCATAATCACAAAGGCTAATACAGTAGCTTAGGGGCTAGAAGCAGGACTCCACTATCACTTATACATCTCAGGTCACGTGAGGAATCTTTAGCAGAAATGGAAGTAAGAGAATTCTGCTTAGGTAGCACCAACTGAAAGATGGGGGAGCTTCTGTGAAGACACCCAGTCTAAAGAGGAAGCCCCACAGAGAAATGGACACTTCCATCTGCTTTGTTTTGGCCAAGCTTGTATTATGTCTTTTGCATTGGCAAAGCCCAACAGGAAGCTATAGTGCCAAATAGTTGATTGGTGTCATGGATACAGGCATGTGTAAGATATCTAGCACAATGGTGATGGAAGGAAGTGTTAATATCAAGAGTAGACTATGGTTTAAAGAAGTGTCAAGGAGGAAAAAAAAATGGTCATAATGAGAAAAAAAGAAAGAGCAAAGAAGCATTTTTAGGATGGACAAGCATTGAGCCTGTTAGTAGGTTGTCTGAGAGGAGGAGAGGTGGACAGTGTAGCAGCAGGAGCTTTTGATTAGTAGAACACAATTACAGAAGAGACACAGGTGGAATGGGGACACAGGATGAAGAATTGGTTTGGTGGAAAAGGGTGGATCGTTCTCTGATATGTTAGGGAAAAAAATAAAAGTCTATATGTATTTAGATACATAAGTATTATACATTTGGAAAATATTATGTTAAGAAAGATCATCTGGGTGACCTTTATTTAAGAATAATGATGAACAGAATGACAAGCAAATATATTCTAAAATCCCAACTGGGGTCAGGTACTTATCTGCTGCGATTGTCTCAGGAAAGCTCATTTATTCATGTATAATGGCCAAGAACACTGATCTTAATATAGGTTTAATTCAGAGTCTTGATGTATGTATGTGATGGAAGACAGAGCTCCACTAGACAGTTTGCTGTGATAACACAATATCCAAGAGAAGGCGATTGATTAAGGGCATCTTTTTTTTTTCTTCTTAGTTCTGGAGACTGGAAAGTCCAGGATTAAGCTACAGGCATCTGAAGTGGGCTTTTTTGTTTTGTCCTTAATAGAGCAAGTGATAAACTCATTTCCTGAGTTCCTTTTAGAGAGCATTAATCTGAAACATCCTTTAGGCCCCACTCCCAAATACTGACACTAGACATTCAGTTTCTGACACACAGATGGGATGGGACATATTTAGATCATCACAAGAGTGAGTATGGACTAAAAATCCCAATGAGGTACATTAAAAAAATGTAGACATGAATTGAGAGATGGTTTGAGAAATCTTAGATGTAAAGAAGATTTTAGAGGATGGGGAAATGGAATCTCTGAGGCAGATAAATTTCAAATACTGGATCTAAAATTAGACAGAAAATGAAAGTATTTGAAATGATATAGTCAGAGAATTGAGCTTATGTGAGTGGCTCCTAAATAGATTTAAGCATAAGAATAAGCAAAATGTCTAAAATTGCGATCATTCAAATTCATTTATAATTTGGATCCCAGGTTGGAGCTAAAATTTCTCTCAGTTGGATCTTGGGTTAGAACTAAAGATTACTTCCTCCTATAACTCTAAAGAGATTTTCAGGTGCTCTTTTTGTATTGACTTATAAGTTGACATGTAATATAAAAATGAGAACTGAGATGGCAGAAGACCATGAGAGATATTAACGTTTTTGGTGTGTGATTTAGAAGATGATGACAGAATAGACTGAGGTCCATGGGCTCAAGTAGTGAGATACTTAAGCTAAGAATTGGAAAATCCAAATGTGCACAATGGTAGAGGAGTGATATTGGAGCAGCAGAAACAGGTTAGTAAAGGGTCAAATTTGACTATTGGACCACTTACAGTACCTTCAGTTGCATAGAGGGTGATGGAGAAAATAGTGTTCCTGATAGAGGATAAAATATGTTTCATTTAAACTTTTTTCTTTAAGAAAAACCAAAGAAATCAGTATATTTTACCGCTATGTGATTTATATTGCTATAATGTTTTCATGCTATACAATGAAAAGGGACAGTGAAGAAGGAATATTCTCATGTGAAAATTCATAGGATAGTGTAATGAAAACAAGAATTTTGAGTGCTGTTATATGGAGTCAAAAATGAAAGTGTTATATTTATAGACACAGCTTAAGAATTACTGCCCTGTCAGAAGATGTTGGGGAATTTTCCTAACCCATAGAAAACATGACAAAATACAAAATATAACGTGGTCACAAGAAGTATCTCTTTGAGCGCATATCATAACTTTTATTCTGTTACTACTGAGGAGCTAATAAATTCTTAACGGTATTTAAAAATTGTCTTGCTCAGAAGGAAAGAGATAACGAAGGAAACTGCTAGTGTGAACTTAATTCTGACCCATACGAAAATGCTCATTTGTAATGTCACCTTGACAGACACAATAAGACACAGCATTGATGTTATGGGATAGAGAAAGGAGAGAATTTTGATAGACAAGTCAGATTTTGGGGAAAATAATGAAAATAGGAGAATTTTATTGTTATAGTGAGGAATTATAAAAGAAATGTCAATTTGGAAAGGATAAACAAGATATGCTAGTAGCGTAATTATGGTCCTAGAATTGAAAGTAATCACATTAATGTTTTTAAAGAGAGGCAAGAAAAATAAATTGCATTTGTTGGACAATTCTCCAGAAATCTATAGTTTAAAAGATGTGTATGAAATAAAATGTAGATGCTACTAGGAATGAGCATAAAATAGTGTCATGCTGTATTGAGAATCCTGCTACAATGAGGTGAGTATTAGTCTCACACACGTATTTAGAAACTGTAGGTAATTCAGAAGGAATTACAAGAATTTTTAGAAATCTTACTATTATGGCTGTAAGGAGTGGTTAAACCACTCCAGCCATTGTCACTTGGCGAACTTATTCTTTGTCCTGCATCATTACATTTTTATTGTCTCCTACTTCACATTCTTGTTCATTTTCAGTGCTAGAATAGTTTAATTTTCTGAGATTAAAACAAACACAGTCAAAGTAAATGAAAGGTTGATTCCTATCCAAAAAGTTCATCTCTCTTCGGCTCAGATTTAACTTGGTAGTGGGGAACGAGAGAGAGGTCTGCCAATTTATTATTGCTCTGCCTG
>RJWT010017505.1:0-19302 GCA_004365215.1 Cuniculus paca | reverse complement strand
AGACAAGGTGATTTATTTTTTCCCACATTGCTTATCTCCCTTTTAACATTCCCCTTGACAATTTGTTCTTGGCTCTTTCTCTATACTAAAATATAAGCTGCACTATGCAAGGAAATTTCTGTGAATCCCTAGCCATAAAATAGCATTCAATACATCCGAAGTAATCTATCACTAGGTGTTGAATGAATTAATAATCTATTTGTATGACCTATAAGGATATGAAACTTAGTCATGTCTGTGGCAAATATCTTCTCCAGTTGATATTATACTTAATTTTAATTGTGATTTTTTAAACCTAGAGATTCTAAATTTTAACATTGATTGACCTTTGAGACTTCTTCAATGACACTTCAGTCTTATGTCTTTCCCTAAACCTAGATTCATTGGCTGTATCTACTATGCACACTTTATTTTGGTTTTATTTTGTCCATTATTTCTTATTTTGAGAAAACTAAAACCTTCCAGGAGCAATTGGCAACAAGCCTTACCTGTAGGAGCTATGTTGATAACATAACCATCACCCAAGTACAAGGCCCAGTGCTGATAGCCAGGACGGAACACTTCAATCAAGTCCCCTGGGTGGGGGTTTCCAGGGTAGGTCAAACTGAAGCAGTCACTAAATGCCATCTGCAATGACAGACACAAAAATCGACTAACAGATACAACTGACCACAAAAGAATCAGTTTTTTTCAGATCATTTTCCTTATTAGTACATATTTGTAGCACATAATATTTACATTCTTGTGTGGAGTTGGTACGTGTACACATCTAAATTCCTTTTTCATCCTCTTTCCCTCTGCTTCCTCCCCATCCCCTCCATTTCTTTGTACCCGGGATCAAACTCAGGATCTCACACTTTCCAGGCAGGTGCTTGTGCCACTGAGTAAAATTCCCAACCTCTCTCTTCAGCTCTTGATCCCTTTACTCTTTGAGAAAGATCTACCTCCCTATTTCCTATTATCTCTTATTTTGCTTTTTATTTATAATTTGGGTTTCTCCTATAAGGGAAAGCATGTGATACTAAAGCTTGTGTGTCTGATACTTCATAAGACTTACACAGAATCAGAGGGTCACAGATTTGATTGCCTTCTATACTTCTATACTGCCTTCTATACTTAAGACTCACACCACTTTTCTTTTCTTTGAAAGATTCCAAATAGACAAATCCAGAACAAATTTGTTTGCTCTTGATTAATTTTCTGTAGAAGTGCTTTTTCATCCTGATCATTTTCAGTATATCAAGCATTTAATAATTATTTAAATCCCCAAATTCATGGTTAATATAACATACATAAAATTTCAAAAATATTAGGTAATAAAATATGTCTTGTTTATAATAGAGGGAAAATGAAAGGGAAGTTAATATGTTAGATATCTCTGTTTTATTATGTAAATGCTCGGTACAGGTCTAACTAAAATATATTATAATGTGTCCATATATTTACACTTAATTGGCATAAAAATATCAGGATTCAAGAATATAAGTCAGAAGTCCTTCAGCCTTTTATATGCTACTTAGTAAAATCAAGGAGTAGAGTTGTGGATAGAGTCTACATTGTATGAGCATTAAGGTTCTTAAGAGTCTTCAAAAAAGCATTTTGTATTATAAAACTTACTTTGTGGTTTAATTTTAAACAGGGATAGCTTCCAAGCACAGATGGATGTCCAGCCAGATATTCAGGCAAATGTAGGATATGGGACATTTCTCCTTTGTTCAAAAATGTGCTGTGTATTGTAGCATGTCTAAGTATACTGGCTTCCGTCCACTAAACATCAGTAGATCCTCTTTGTCATGGTAACAATCACAAACACCACCCTAGGTTTTCACCATTTCCCTTTCTGCCTCATTTATTTTCTGATTCCTCACTTACTGATTCCAGAAATACTGCAAGATGGCCGTTGTCACTGGCAGAAGTAGGACAACTTGGAAGTTGGGGGAGTTCATCATATGGATGAGTATGTTGGAACATTCTAAGCTGGTGAGATCTTTTTCCCTCCTAAATCAATACTGTTCAGAAAGAACATATAAGTTTTCAGCAGTTAATTTTTTATGAGATTACACTTTCTGCATATGGAATAGAAGCAGAATAATTCAGCCAGAGAAAGTTATATACATCCATCCACAATCAAAAGGAGATTTAATGCTGTATGCATGCTGAACCTCTAATTGACAACAGGGTATTCCTCATCAACTCAATCTAATGCAGATACGCATGCTCATTTACAAAATACATCCAAGTGCCAGGAATGGAATCTTTCAAATTATCTAAATTATGATTATAATAGCACAGGCTAAGGACTTGGGAATACAGACTTTTATTTTTCTGGCACTCAAAAAGTCTTTCTGCAACATTTTTATAATGGAAGGGTGTTTTCCCAAGTATTTGTAGGCCATCTGTTGAAAAACTTCAATCATCACGCTGTCACAGAAACGTGGCCAAATGTAAGCTGTCCATCTGTTGAAAAATAACTATTAAAACAACTTTATGGAAAGCATTAACTCTAACTACCCTCTCAAATATGTCTAAGTCATACTAATATGGCAGTTCACAATTTGGCCACATGAGTACTAAAAGGAAAAACAGATAATACATTGTGATATAAACAAACACATTTCCCATGAATTGGAATCAACAAGCACACACAGCTGTCTCCTGGAATTTGAGACCTATTGTAGCCATGCATATAAAAATAACCAAACTTTGAACAGGAAACACTTTGAAATGTATCATTTTTTGAAAAATGCAGTAGCTCAATTAACCTTATTTAACTAAAGAAATACAGACTTCCCTACAACTTTTTGAGTTTATGTTATTGTCCCATTTTACAGATTAAAAAGCTGTGATAAGCCATCTTTTAGAAAGCACTCGCTCAGACCTATATATTATAAAATAGAGGTGGAAAATAACTTGCCAGGTATTAATGCATGAGCTTTTCTCTCAGTCTTCTACTTGATACTTATCAGTGCTATAAATTTAGGCCGTGAAAAAGTGAATTCTGACATGGACAGCTTAGAATCATGGCCAATTCCTGCAAAAAGAGACCTCAGATATTATCAAATGCACAGGTCTCAAAACTTGTTCTAGCAGGGAGAACCTTGTATCCAGTTACCTGTCAGACCCCCAGATGCATAAAATGTAAAAGCACTAGAGGAAGTCAGAAAGGCACAAGAGCTGAATCTGCTCCTACTGTAGTCTCTGCTGCTTTTGAGCGTTTCTAGTGATGCAGTTTGAATAACACCCATCTGGTTGTAATCCAATTATCTGATTATTAAAACAAAGAAAACAGAACGAGGCAGGTAATTTTAACCGGTGAAAATCATATGCTATTGTATAAAAGATTTTCAGCAATTAGTGCTGGAGTAATTGAACATCTATAGGTAAAAATGAAACAAACAAACATAAAATCTAAGACAAAACAAAAACCACCAACACCAACAGACATCCATGGAAATCCTGTACTTAATAAAAACATGTAAAGCTATAAAATGTAGGGTAAGCATACAGGAGAAAATTCATATGATTTAGGGTAGACAAAAAGTTCTTAGACTTGATACCAAAAGTACACTCCACGAGAGAAAAAAATTGATAAACTGGATGGCCTGAAAATTAAAAACATTTGCACTCCAAAAGCTAGCACCAGAATCTAGAATATATAAAAGAGTATCAAAACTCAACAGGGAAAAAATCAAACAGTACAATCACGCTGTAGACAAAAGACATGAACACACATTTCACCAAAAATGACACAGAGATGTCAGGTAAACCATGTTCAACATCATCAGCCATTAGGGAAATGCAAATTAAAACTACAGTGAGATGCTACTACACACTTCCTAGGAATAAAAAATAGTGACAATGTCAAATGTTGGCAAGGATGTGCAGTAATTGTACTACTCATTCACTGCTTGTGGGAACATAAAATGGCATAGCCACTCCAAAAATGGTTTGATAATTTCTTTAAAAATTTAGCTTGTGACTACTATTGGCTTCTATAATTGCACTGCTAGGTTTTTAATCACAGAGGATGAAGGCAGTGAACACATGTTCACCCAGAAGCTTGTACACAAATTTTTATGGTAGCTTTATTTATTTCATTATATTCCCAAACTAGAAACAACTGAGCTGAATTTCAGTGGTGAATCATTAAAAAACAGTGTGTTCTCAAGATTAAAATGACTCGGGACATGCAGATTTTACCTCCTCATCTACAAAGAACCAATGAAATAGGTGTGCAGTTGCATTTTGAGATGAGTGACTATTAAAGAACACTGAAAAACAGCAAGAGAGAGAGACTAAAACCTGGAAGAATTCAGAGACCTGGGACAGCAGCATAGTAATAAAAACAAGAAGCCCTAGCATCTCCCACCTGGCTCTGTTGCTGGAGAAAGGAGACTTACCCCTCTGCAGGGGTAAGAGTGAAAAAGTGAGCATCAGAAAACTTTATTAGTACAGATACAGATAATTCTTGCTACTAACTTGGAGCTCACTTACATAAATAACCTGAAATCTGCACATTAGCTTTGCTCTGGAAGAAGATTTCACATATTCCCTACAAAATTCCAGAGTGCCACCACAAAGAACCATCCTCTTAAGGAAACTATTGTCTAAGTTAGGGTTTCCCGAAGGTCAAAAACCTCTGCATAATCTCATCTCTGGAACTCCACTGATACTCAACTACACTGCCCCAGAAACTCAACTTGGTCAAGTAGTACAGGGGGATGGGTGTTGTGACACGGAAGGCCCTAGTTTACTATTCACAGCCAAAAAGCTACAGGGAGATTGCACTATGATGTTCATCTTGAAGTAAAATCAACAAATCAACATTGTAGAGCAAACCATACCTCTAAGATGAATCATCAGGAAAAACTGCTTACTTAGAAGGTCACCTATAAATCTTAAATGTAAGTGGGCTACATTCTCCAATTAAAAAACACAGACTGGCTGAGTGGATTTCAAAACAACACCCAACAATATACTGCTTGCAAGAAGCTCAATTTACCAGTAAGGACACACTGAAAGACTAATAAATAAAAGGATGGAAAATGACATTGCAAGGAAATAGAAACCTAAAGTGAGCAGTAGCAATACTTACATCTAAAAGTAGATTTTAAGGCAAACACTGTAAGATGAGATAAAAAGGTCACTATATAATGATTAAGGAATCAATTTAACAAGAAGACTTAATTATTGTAATTCTGCACATACCTAATGTTGGAGCATCCAATAATATAAATACATACTAATAAACCTAAAAAGAGAAGGGCTCCAATATAATTATAGTAGAAGGTAAAGCACCCCACTTTCATCAATGAATGATGGATCATTTACACAAAAGGAATAATGAAACACCATTTAAACTATGCTTTATATCAAATGAACTTGTTGACCATTTACACAATATTCCATCCAACAGCTGAAGAATGCATTCTTTTTATCAGTTCATGAAACTTTCTCTAGAATATACTGTATATTGAAAAGTCTTAACAAATTCAAAAAGTTGAAATCATATTCTGTATCTTTCTAATAATAACAGATTAAAACTAGAAGCCAACAAAGAAACAGAATGTGTACAAGGCAGGGAAATTAAAGAATATCCTTTTAAATGAACATTAAATGGATAACGAGGAAGCCATAGGGAAATTTAAAATTTTCTCAAAACAAATGACATTGGAAATGACATACCAAAACTTGTGGAATGTAACAAAAGCAGCACCAAGAATGACATTTATATGGAAGTTATCTACATTCAACTAAAACAAAAATGAAAGTAAGGAAAGACTGATTTCAAATAAACAAGGATGCATCTCAAGGACTTACAAAATGCAAAAGTAGTGGAAGGAAAGAAATGCCAAAGATAAGAGCAAAAATAAATGAAATATTTGAAAAGAGTAAAATTAGGTGTCCACCCATTTAGGACCCTTCTGTCCCTCTTAGACGTTTGTTTTTCTCTCAATAATAATTCATATTCTTCAAAATGAAACAAAACGAAACAAAGAAAACAAAACAAAAAACTGAATAGGCCATTAGCTCAACTAACCAAGGGGAAAAAAACCCAAATAAACAAAATTAGAATTGAAAAAGGAAGCATTACAGCTAATATCACAAAAATGAAAAGAACTATTAGGGATTATTATGAGTACTTATATATTAGCAAATCAGAAAATTTAGAACAGAGCAGTATCTCCACAAATATGACCTACCAACATTGAACCATGAAGATATGAAAAACCTGAATAGACTAATAACAAATAAGAGATATGATCGTAATAAAACATTTCTCATCATTGAAAACCTCAGGACCGTATGGATTCATTGCCAAATAGTAGCAAACTTCCAAAGAATAATGAATATCAATTTTTCTCGAACTAATTTGCAGAATTGAAAGAAGGGAAGCTTTAGTAAACTTATTTTATGATACCAGTATCTCCCTGTTACCAAAACCAAAGACAAAACCAGAACAAAGTATACACTGATATCCTTGACGAACATAGATGCAAAATTCATCAACAAAATGCTAATAAATGGAATTCAACAGAAAACTAAAAAGATCACTTACCATGCTCAAGCTGGTTTCATATCAGGGATACAAGGACAGTTCAACCTATACAAGTTGATAAATGTAATATATCACATCAACGAAATAGAGGGTAATCATCATATGATCATCTGAATAGATACAGAAAAAAATCCGTAAAATTCAACATCTCTTCATGATAAAAGCGCTGAACAAATTAGATATAGAAGGACTGAACCTCAACTTAATAAATTCTGTTTATGACAAACCCATAGCCAATATGGTACTGAATGAGAAAAAGCTGAAAGCATTTCTAAGATGAGGAACAAAATAAGGCATGTTCACTCTCATTGCTTTCATTCAATATAGTACAATATAGAACAATTAGGCAACAGAAAGAAATAAAAATGATGCAAATAGTAAGGGAGGAAGTAAAATTATCCCTGTTAGCAGATAATATATTTGTATATGTAGGAAAACCAAGAGTCCACCAAAATACTATTAGAACTGACAATAAATTCAGTAAAGTAGCAGCATAAAAAAAATCAATATATAAAAGTCAGTAGCTTTTCTATATGCCAATAAAGCAACCCCATTCACAATAGCCACAAAATATCTAGAAATAATGGATATTTTTATCAAGGAAGTAAAAGGCCAGTACACTAAAAATTACAGAACATCAATGAGAGAAATTGAAGGAGTAACCAAACAAAGATTTCCCATATTAATGGACTGGAAGATTGATACATTAAAATGTTCATACTACCCAAAGTGACCTATAGATAAAAATACAATCACCATCAAGATACTAATAACATTCTTCATAGAATTAGAAAAAACAATACTGAAATTCATATGGAAACACAAAGGAGCCCTGAATAGCCAAGGGAATCCTCAGCAAGAAAAACAAAGCACATCTTTTTCAATAAATACGGCTGAGAAAACTTGATATCCACATGCAGTTGATTGAAACTCGATCCTAATTTCACATACTATAAATGTCAACTCCAAGCAAATCAAATACCCAAATATAAGACCTGAAATTTTGAGTCTACTATAATAAAACATAGGAAAAATACTTTGAGACACTCAGATGAGTTAAGTGCCAGACCTAAAGTCATGTAGGTAGTCAGTGACAAGCTTGGAATTCAAGTTGTGGTCCATCTCCCTGCTCCGGGCAATAGTTTTCTACAGGGGACATCTAATGCACAAGAAACAAAAGCACAGAAAATAAAAGCAAAAATAGGCCAATGGAATTACATGGAATTCAAAAGTTTTGGCAAAGGAAACAACACAGTGAACAGACAATCTACAGAATGTGACAAAATATTTTCACCCTATACATATGACAAGGGAATGATATCCAGAACACATAAAAAACCTAAAAGCAAAAAATAAGATTAGCAAGACATAGAAAGACAAGTACAGTGTGTTTTCTCTCCTATGTGTAAATTTTAAAAAGTAGACATCAAAGTAAACTAGTGATTGCTCGAGATGAAGAAACCCATGTGCAGGGTTTGGGGGGTGGACAATTAGTGATTGGATTTGATCAGGGTGAATTGTATGCATGTCTGGAAATATCGCACTGAACCCTATTAATAAGATTAGTACATGTTAATAAAAGCAGTGCTGAAGGGGCTGGGGATTTAGCTCAGCGGCATAAGCGCCTGCCTGGCAAGCATGAGGTCGTGAATTCGATCCCTGGCACCAAAAAAACAAAACAAAACAAACAAACAAACAAAAAAACACTGCTGAAGGCATACCATAGAATACTACTAACAAATAAAAAGGGAACAAACTATTAATAAATGCAAAACTTGAATGACTCTCAAGAGAAATACACTGAGTGAAAGAAAAAGTCTAAAGATTGCATGGTCTGTGATTCCACTGTGCGACATTCTGGAAATGACAAAGTTATAAAAATAAAAATAAATAGGAATTATCAGGAGATAAGCAAGTGATGGGAGAGATATGCCTATAAAAGGATAACATGCAGGATCCTTGTTAACAATTGTGAACTGATTATTACAATCACTGTTTTACAGATGTGGAAACAGAGACTCAGATGAGTTAAGCACCAGACCAAAAGACATACAGGTAGTCAGTGACAAACCTGGTAATCAAGGTTCATCTTTTTACTCCAGAGTTCATGCTCATTCTTGATACCACAGATTAACATCATTGACCAAAGCAATTGTCACTAAACATCTCATCTTTTTTCCTCTTCTTAAACATCCATTAGACGGAGAAGGTGCAGATGCACACAAATACATATTTTACATAAACATTCATATGCAGAACCAGAGAGTAAGTGGGAAGTGGAGTCTTGCCAGGGGACCTCTGCTTCTCTCTTGTCCAGTGGGTGTCAAAGTAGGGCCGGAATGGTATGGTATCATATGGAATGGAATTCATATGGTATCCAGACAAACCTTACTTAGGCAAATGGTTGTTACAGGTCTACTTGTCTAAACTGATTTACCTGGACCACGCTCATTTAGGCACAGATGGAGATAACACAGAACCAATTAAAGACACATTTGTAAAGTCCTCCACTACAATCTCTGTGTGTCATCTTTCAGGTAAAGATACATTTTTATAGTTCACTTGCACAGTATTGTATGAATCATTTATAATAGAGGAGTACAAAGGTAAGTCTTTAATCTTTGTACAAGAAATTTTCCATTTCAACTTCCAGAACAGATTATTCTGTTTATAGCTCCATTTTGGACCTGAGGATGTATCAAAAGAAACAAATGCTCCCTGCACATACAGAGACAAGCTAATTAACTGCTGCTCATGTCCAAGGGGCCACCTATGTTTTGGAGTACCTGGGAGCACATCGTTACCAAGTACTCTTAAGATCGCTACTAGATATCTGAAATACCAAAATAAGCAATCATAGCCTAATCCTTGCCCAACTGCCTCCTAATTCCATTGGACACTTTCCTATTCTAGCTGCATCTTTCATCCACAATACTGCTTCCTCCAAGCCCTGCACTTCAACACAAAGCTCATACCCTCAGGGCTGCACAGAGCCTTGGTCCAATACTCTGATGGTACATGTCAGAGTTCCATTCTGGATCAAATTAGCTGTCCTCAGCCACAACACTGTCATGGTCTGTTTTGAGTTTTCCAAGGCTCCTCACCACTGACTACTTGTTATAGTTTATTTAACTATCCCCCAAAGTCTCACATGTTCAGAGGTAGGGCTTTTGAAAGTGATTGTATCATGGTGCACTGGACTCATCAGTGAATTTATCCATTGATGAGTTAATGGATGAATGTGCTGTCAGGAGATGGAGTCTGGTGGAAAGAGGTAGGTCACTGGGAGTATAAACTGAAAGGGGGATTCTTATCCCTGCCTCCTCTCTCTGCTTCCTACTCACCATAGGTTCACCATGCTGTCTCTGCCTTGAAGCCATCAAACCATGGACTGAAATCTCTAAAACCATGAGCCAAAATACATTTTTCCTCCCTTAAATTGTGGGTGTCAGGAACTTTGTTACAGCAACAGGAAAATGACTAGTATACTACCCATATTGCCCTTTCTATAATCTTGGCCTTTATTCATCCTTACATTCTAGGCAAACCAAAATAGTCAGTGTGATTCACACTCATCTGGAGGTTGTTGTTGTGGTTGCTGCTGCTGTCCCTTTTGGTTGGTTTGTTTGTATGCAAACAATGAACCTTCTACCTGAAATGGTCACTTCCAAATACCTGCAAATGGACCACTCGCAAAGATCCAGGTAAGAACTGGATCCTGCATTGCAAGATTAAAAAACAAAAAACAAAAAAAGGCATTGGATGTAGCTCAGTGTGAAGGCCCTGGGTTTCATTCCCAGTAAACCATTTGCTCCCCAATCCAGGTCAGGTACCAAATCCTCACCTAGGTCTTACACCACTCGGGACGTCTGCTGAGTTTGCATAGCGCATGCTCCCTAGAGGTCATCCCACTCCCTACACCTGGGTCAGTGACTACTGTCTGGGGACTTCACTTTTTTATTTTTCATGTTTGTACTGGGGACCGAACTCACGACCTCCAGCTTGCCAGGCAGGCGTTTGTGCCACTGAGCTGAATCCCTTGCTGTCTGGGGACCCTTCTGTCCCGCTCTGAAGGGCTGTGCTCGTTTATCTCTAGCCCTGCAGCTTCTAGCGCAGCACCTGGCACAGCTAACTGCAGAGCAAATGTTTAATGAATGAAGAAACGAGGAACTCGAGCTCAGGGAGGACACGTGGCTGAGTTTTTCCAGCACAGGACTCGTTACCATGGCGCTGAACGTCAGAGTAGCATCACAGAGTAGCACCACCGCCAGTATTTCCAATACCCAAGGTAACACTAATCAATTGTGTTACTCTTCATCTCCACTTCAGAGGGGACAGCAGGTGTGAAAAGCCTCAGTAAGCAGGCTGGGTTTCTAATGGCCCTCTCCCCCATCACTGCTTCGCGACTTGCAGAAGCGAGTCTCTCCCTGTGGACTCAGTACTCCAATTTGTAAATAAGAGGAGGTTGAAGTGGATCTGATGCCTCCAACCCCCTTAGTTTTCCCCTTGTTTCACAGTTGGTTCAAACACCTAGAGGTCTCCCCGCAACACACACCCCTACCCCGGGCCCAGAGCGCCTTCCCGCACCCGCACAGCTGCGAGGGGCCCGGGCCTCACCCTGCTGCTAGCGGCCACAGAAAGTCTCCATCGGCGCCGGGAGAGGCCAAAGCCACAGCGATCGCCGGCTGGGTGCGGCCTCCAGCGCCAACGCCAGCCCGGGCGCGCGCACCGCCTCGCCTCCCCGCGGGTGCCAGGCGCGCGCTGGGCCTGGGCCGGGACGCCCCGCCCCGCGAGGGCACCGGCGCCAGCCACGGCCCACGCGCTCGGCCCTGCCGGCCAGCCTGCGCGTTCACCTCCGCGTGCCCTTGCACACTCGCCGCGCACGCCGCCCACAGCGCTGCCCTCGCACGCGCGCACCCACCGCGGGCCCCAGCGCTGCCCCGCGCCCTCCCAGACGCTTCCGCCCTCCCGCCCTCTTGAACCTGCCTGCGACAAACACTTACGGCATCAGACACTGTGCTAGTCGCTGTGACTGTTGAAACCAGAGAAGTTAGGGTACCAGTGTCAGGAATACGCATTACGTGGCGATTTGGCTCTCTGCAAACTCCCTCAGGGAGGAGAAGATCCTGGTCACCGCACCCCAAAAAGATAACTCGGTCTTTGCCTCAGCAAAGGGTGAGAGGCAGAGTGACCTTAAAAAACAAAAACAAAAAAGACCTCATTGCACACAGACACACACACACACACACACACACACACACACACACACACACACAGGAAACGTAGAAGGGGTACAGAAAGGTCCCGCTGCCCCTGGACCTCAGTTCCCACTTCGGGAAATTTACCAGGCTCGGAGGGGATGGGGCCCTCACTAAAGAGCCCTAGCCCCTCTCCACATCCCCGTCCTGGCCCAGAAAACCATGTTGGAGCTCCAGTGGCAGACAGTGGGACAAGTCCCTGATTCAGCGTGACTTGGGTGCACGTGACCAACTTGGGCTCAGCTGACTTTCCAGGCCAGGTAGGCCAGGAGAAGTGTCTAGGAATGCAGCCATGTGAGTTTAAAAATAAAACTGCCGAGGGAGTATCCCTTTTCAGAGGGAGGGAGAGAGAGACAGCGAGGCAGAGAGACCAGGAATACTAACCAGCTAAGTAAGAAACCAGTCATAACCTGAATTTTTACACTGATGCAAATAGAATCTCAACTAACAGCTCATTAATTTTATGGGTTGGTCGCAATGGCATAAGCGCTATATGCATAAGCCGCTGTTTCTGTGAAGGAATCCTTGAGTCTGTTAGAGAGGGGGTGGGTACATGACCTGAAACGTGAGGCCTGGCTTTGGTACCTGTGGAAACATAAAGTCTACAGAAGGAAATTGAAAGTATTTGGAATCCAGATATTATTAACAAAGTGGAAAGTAGAACATTGGAGAGGTTATGGTTTTATTATTTTTTTTTTTACGAGTTACCATTTTTCTTACAGGTTCCCTATTTAGTATGTATTTAGAGTGATGAACTGAATCAGTTATGCCTTTAAATACCTCTTTAACTCCCCACAGAGAGGGAGAGCCATAAACATGCATTTGCTTTATGTGCCTCAACTATTTCAATTGAATCATCATGGAAGGAAGTGGTTCATGATTTTAATACAGAAGAATTATTGTGAGCCTTTATGAAGCCATCCTGCTTATGAGCTAAATTTATTATGTTTGCCAGGTTAATCTGTTTTCTCTAATCGGACACTTAATCATCCAGTCTCCTCCCTGGATTATAGATTCATGAATTTGAAGAGAGTTGCTCAGTCAGGGCAAAATGATAAATTGTCTTTTCATTTTGGGGGTATTTGTGATTAAAAGCCTCATAATAGAATTAAAATGGAATAAATCTTATAATTTTAGTTCTAGATTCCTGCCAGGTATAGATAAAAATGCATTCATTGAAGAGCAAATCCAATCCAGTGCCTAGATAGAATTTATAGGAAAAACAGAAACCTTGGTAATACAGGAGAGCTGAATTTTTCCTTCCTTTTGTAGATGGGAGAGATAGGTGATCACTCCATGGTACCCTGTGGATGAATAGCGCAGAATCAACATTTTCATTCAGAAAGAATGAGGAATTAACCCGGGGCAAAGATAGATAAGTTTTATTTGAATCTGGAGCTGTAATGTCCAGGGTTGTACCTAGTTTGTGGCTGGAGCAGATGTTAGATTACAACCAGATAACCAGTCCCCATTATTTTGGCTATTATAGTGAGGGAAGCAGCATGTAGATAGTACACTTGGTTGCTGTCTAGTTGAGTTGCAAGGGTTGAAACATATTGAAAAAACCATAATAGAGATTATTCAGTCATGTTTGTTGTTAAATAAAGTCCACCTTCTCCCAAAAGCATGATGAGAAACAAAGCAAGAGCCATTGTTTGCCTTTGTAATGCATAGAGATGAAAAACAATTGGCTTTGTGTGATATTAGACCAAAGCCTCAAAACGACCCTATATAGATTTTGCATGTGTGTGGATATCTTGTAATCAGCAAAGCACTTTCATAGCCTTCGTGTTATTTGATCCTCATAGCAAAACTGTGTGTGCTCAGGCCCTGGCAATTGCTGGGAAGCCTGAGATGTGGAGCTGTGCACTTGTCACCTCCTGGGGTAGAACTGAGGTCAGGCCTCGTAAAATCTTACATTTATTTATTTATTCACTCGTTAGTTTTACAGCGCTGGGGCTTGAACCAAGGGCCTTCTGCAGGCTAAGTGCACACTCTTCCACTGAGCTGTATCCCCAACCTTAAAGCCCTTTTAGATTAAAACACACACACACACACACATTAACAATACTTTATTGAATATATTTAGAATGCGCTCACTACAGAGAAATAATGTCAGAGAGGGTAGTTACACCAACTACACTGATTATTCTGTGTTGTGTATTATCATAAATGTACTAAAACTTCACACCATACTCCACAACCACATACAGCCATTCTCTGTTTATTAAAAAACAGCACTAAAAAATGAAAACAGCAAGAAGTGGATATAAACTCAAATCTCTCAATAATTATTTTAAGGCCAAAATAAAAATTGGTGTCAAAAGAAACCCCCACAAAAATAAAAGACCTGCCCAAATACAGGGTGGAGGAGCCTAGTGTGGAAAGGGTCTTTTTGCAGATCTCATGGCTTTCCCTGCGATCCCTGTCCAGGGAACACAGATCGTTGGTTATGTCAGCATAATGAGTGAGAGTGGAGACAGTCAATCAAATAGTTCAAACCTTGGCCTCCAAAATCCATACTGTTAAAGTTCAAGTGTTTTGAAATCAGTCTACTTAGATAGGACTTTTTTTTCTTTTTACAAATTGCCGAAGCTTCCCATTCATCCTGCTTTTTCACATTATTAGTCAATGCAACTGCACCTAGAGATCTGCTTGCTTACAGCTTCTGTGAGCAGTGCTCACTCAGGCTCAGTGAAGTCCCTGGCACTGCTGCTTCCGGTGGCCCTGCTCCTTTGCAATGACTGTGCTTGGTGACTCAGGCGGAGCCGAATCTCTGGAGTATGCAGGGAGAAGGATGTAGAAGAGAATGATTTAACAGAGTCCAGGTCGGAGGCATAGCCACCAATCCGTATAAGGCAAAGAAAGACATTTGTAGTTTTTCTGTAGAAGCAGCCTGCATTCTGCAGAAAAAAGACCATGAAAAGGTCCTGGGCAGTAAGACAAGACTCCTAGGTTCTACTACCTGCTAGCTCAGGTTGTAGGTTGTAAAACCGGTTCCTTATAAACTTTCTGAGCCTCAGATTGTAATATATGAAATTCAAAGAATTCAAAAAGTATGTATAGCCTACCATCCTTACAGATTTGTGAATAGTCAATGTACACATTTTAATATATTAGAAAGAATAATCTTAAACTACAAATTTAAATATAACACAAGGGTATCTTTGAAAATGACACTTAAATTTCACCATAGTTAGGAATAAAGTGACTTAAATATATAAATAACACTCCTGTTTCTGTTCTCATTTATCTCTTTCCATTTTTAAATTCAGAGCAAGTTTTCTTATTTATTAATTGTAACATTTACATGTTATATACATATGCAGTCACTTAAAAGTGATACTGACTATGCAGTCAAGCTTTTATTGCCTTTTAGCAGTCTAATAAATAAAAAAAAACACATCACTAAAAGGAAGTTACAAATATAAATGATTTCAGGGACTTTGCCCTATGGAAATATGATACGGTACATTTGGGAAAAAGTAATTCTGACTTTTCCTCCATAAAATGCTAAGTTTCAGCACAGAATCTTAAAGCACAAGTGTTTACAGGACTCTTGGTGACAAGGAAAGCGATGGCAAATGTGCTTTAGCACTGAAATTCACGTATCCATGGAAACGTGTGAAGTTCGGCAAGCACACAGGCTCGCAGCCTACAGTATTTACCGAAGGGCTGCGGCGGTGATCAGTGGGTTACTGTGCTGCGAATCGCTGCCAGATTGCTGAGAGAGGCTGCACAGGCCTCCATCAGGCTGTTTTCCTCTGCTGATGTAACTGCAAAGCAATTCAGAGATCTCAGGCATCACAGAGAAGAAGCACACTTATGTGTGTGTACTTGGATCTTTCTGAATATAGTCTTCTTAAATCAGATTTTTAATCAGAAAATTCTTGATAAGCCATCCACATTCCCCTTATCCCACACATCTATAACTATGTTTGAAAACTCTCTAGATTTTCCGTGTGTAAAAGTGCATCTATTTCATGGATGCTGGGACAAAATGCCACATGTTTCATCCAACTGACCACTGCTGGGAATTAAAATGTGTCCCTGGTCAGTGTTTCCTAATGTAGAACTGCTTTCAGAACAGCGTAAGAATCACCCACACATATCTGAAGTGTTTATAACCGAAGACCAATATTCAAATAAAATAAGAAGTAATGCTATTTGCAAAGGCATAGTCACACAGCATCTTTTTCTCTTAAAACCTGTTTATCACCTCATGTAGTTCTTAGAGCAACCTTCATAAGTATTCTTACCCTCCTCTCCATTACCAAGTTCTGGATTCTTTCTCCACTATTATAGGAGATGTTGATATCTACAAATGACCTCTTGCAAATGATCTCTACATGAAAACAGAGATAAAATTATTAGTGAATCCTTAAAAATACATCGTGTTTTATTTTCAGAAAAAAATTTTTTTTTGAAGATAAGGTCTTATTATGTAGATTGGGCTGCCCTCGAACTGTGTAACCCAGGCTGGCCTCAAACTCACAACCATCTTCCTGCTTCAGCCTCCCAGGTGCTGGGTTTATAGTTGTACACCACCACGCCTGACTCTCAGAAATTTTCTATGCTTTGTCTTCTAACAATGCACTGACCAGCATAGTAGCCACTGGTCACATGTGGCAACCGATCATAACTGTGGATAATGCCAAGTGTGAAATAATATTTATATATATTGCATTTAATCGAGCATATTGCTTTCATCACACCTGTTTAATAATTTCTAATATGCTTGAGAAACTATTTAAAATATATACAGGGCAGCATTGTATTTCCATTGGGCAGCTTTTCTCTAATTAAACCTTCTAGAGCTTTCCAAAGGGAATTTGCTATGGTTTAGATCTAAAATGTCCCTCAGTTTCATGTGTTTGGAAGGTGATTGGATCATGAAAGTGCTATACTCATCTTTGGATTCACCCTCCACCCCTTCCTCCTTGTCCTTCTCCTCCTCCAGCTCTTCTTCCTCCCCTTCCTCTTCCTCTTCTGCTTCTTCCTCTTATCTCCCCTCCTCCTAGCTCTCTTCCTTCTTCTTTCTGTCCCTCCTTTCCTCTTCATATTCTTTTTTCTTCTGCTTCCTTTTCCTCTTTCTCTTCTCCTTCTCTTTCTCCTTTTTCCCCTTCCTTTTCTTCTTCTCCTTCCGATGTGGTATATGCCAGTCTACACAGTCTTGCACTGGACTTGCCATACTTCTCACCAGAATGAAGTTAGTCACACTGATTGCTTTCATCTAAAGTGCTTTCAATTATCCTTCTCTTTGTGGACCATGTTTCTCTTTCCCCCGTGTAGTTTCCCATGGCAAAAGCTCAGTCAGCAAGACAAAGTTCTTCTCTTCTGTCAAGACAATGCTCTGTCTATTTGTGAGCCAATGAAGCAGAGCCCTACTCTATGAAACCCAGCAAGCCCCCGACACACAGGACTCCCAGCTTTCCAGGAGTGCTAGACAAGGCCTGACGAGCACCTGGGAAGGAAATGCTGCCTTGGGTGGAAATGGGCTCAGCCACAGTCTGCTGTCATGAGGAAGTAGCTGAGACTATTTTATTATTATTGTTTTGTATTATTATTGTGATCTAAACTCAGATTACAGCCTGGGTCCTAAACTGAATACTCATCAGTGGCCTGTGCAATATTCTAATTTTTATTTATTTTTCATTTTGAGACAAGGTCTTGCTGTGTTGTCCATCTTGGCCTTAAATTAATGGACTCAACTGATTCTTCCATCCTGGCTCCAAAGTATCTGCGTCTACAAATGCACACCGCCATACTTGGCTGGACTTAGTGACTCTTGTCAACTATGTTTTAACACTCTGACCTCAATTTTCTTTTTATTCTGATTAATAAATTAGTGGCATTTCATAAACAAGTATTACAAGTAAACTTTTGTCCAAGAGCTTTTAATGATCCAAGATTCTAGTGATTCATTTTGAATCTATGACTGGGGGATAATGAACATGTGACAAAATAATAATTTGCTTCTACCTGTCTTATGAATGCTTTCAGCTGCGTGGAAGAAAAGGCCACATTAATCTTGGCATAAGAAATAGGAGTTTGTGTTTCTTATGTTTTAAGAAATCTGAACATAAGTCATTGCTGAAATAATGTCTTGCATGCTCCAAATCTATCAACAGACTGGTGATTTGACTTTCACAATATATCTAGACTACAATCTCCAGCTCCAATCGCTTCCCTATTCATCCAGCCTCTGATATTCTCGTGATATTTTTCTAATTTGTCTCCCTGTTTCCTCCTTTGCTCTCCTTTAGTGTTTTCTATGGCAACGAGAAAGGTGTTTTTAAAATTGAAGTACTGTATTGTCCCCCTGCTCAGACTCTTTTAATGATTGCTTATGTCCTCCAGAAGGAAATCTGAAAATCCTTATTGTAGCCCCAAAAAATGTGGACCTGGAGAATCTCTGTTACCCTACTTTGTTCTTTTCACCTGCTGTTCCTTCACTTTAAGCCTCTCTGGTCTTCCTGCTTCCTGAAGGCCTTTCCACATGTTCCCTTTTCCCCCTCTCACTCCGTGCTCCTTCATTTCCTTCAGAGGGACTTTCTTTCATCAACTTGTATAAAATATCATCACATCACTCTCAAGCGCCTTTAACTTGTTTAAGTTTTTACCATAGAGCTTTAAACTCAACCTGAGATAAATTTATTATTGGCTGCTGTGCTCCCTATTAGAATGAAGCCTCTGATAAACAGAAACATTGTCTTTTTTTTTAATACACTGATAGAGTGTCTCATATGCAATCTGTGTCCAATAAATGGTTGTTGAATGAATACTTCAACCACACTGGGATAGAAAGTCCCTCTGTCAGTTTCCCATAATTCCCTAGCCATCTCCTCTTTGAGGCAAGATGGCTACTGGAGCTCTCACCATCATATCTTCACACAACCAGTTTCGGAAATAAGAAACAGTAAGGACAAGCCTTTTTCCTCCAATACTTTCCTCTTAACGGGGAGACAAATGCCTCTCCTGGAATTCTCCAGCAGATTTCCCTTTACATTTTATTGACTAGAACTAGGCAAAGACTAGCCCTATCAATAAGAAAGGTTTAGAAATACTTATTTTTTCTAGCATTTGGAGAGGAAGATATGTAAGGAAAAATAGTATGATCGATAAAATTATAATACCAATAAAATGCCATGAATAGAACATCCCAATTTTCTCTATCACATAGCTGATTAGAGATCTGGTAAACTGGGAGAGCCCAAGCACACAATACAGTGCTTTTGCCTTCTAATGCTTCTGATTCTTTTTTGTCCTTCCTATCTTGAAAATGTAGTCATTTATATGACTAATCTTTCCAATTAAATAACTGTTATTATTAAATGAAAACAGTTTCAAATAATTAGGTAGAAAAATTGCTTATATAATTCTATAATTAGGGAAGGTTGCTAGAAGGGTATATCAAGGGGACAAATTTAAAAGAGGAGGCATCCATCAGAGCAGGAAAGAAGAGGAAAACTGAGAAGGTCTGTG
>RJWT010017504.1:0-19305 GCA_004365215.1 Cuniculus paca | reverse complement strand
TTTTTTTTTAAAGTGTGATAAAAAGCCATGGGATTTTTATATTCGTATCTTATTTTTATTTTCAGGAACTGAATGTGAAAACTATGTTTGAATTTTAAAAACATCATCCAGGCTAGTGTATAAGAAACAAACAAACCGTAAGTGGAAGAAATAATGGGGGAGGCGCTGTTCAGGAGGCCATTGCAGCAGCCCATTTTCACGACCTCAATGCTTATAAGCACCTGCATAGCAGTGCAGGTGGTTAGCATTGGGTGTGTTATAAAACCATTTAAGAGAGAAAATTACATTTGGTGATGGATTAAAAATGGAGGATAAAAGAGAAAGAGGTGTCAGAGATGATCACCAGATTTATTGCTTGCATAATGATTACATGTGCGGCTTCTCGGTATTCTGATATTCAAAGGAGAAAATCTTACTTTATACTTTCAGATAAAATACTTTCTCAGCCTTATCCTCCAAAAAGAGATAACACCCCCTGCTTCTTCCACACAACTACTGTGAAGGTCAAAAGAGCATGAGCTCTGTTGCAGTCTAGCTCTGTGGGTGCGCATCTCAGCTTCCATCCTTCAGGCTTTGTGGCCACAGGCAAGGGGAGCTTTCCAGGATTTCATTTTCCTGCCTATGAATTAGTAATAGAATTTAACACATATAGTTGTCATTAAAAGTGAATGCAACAATCCAGGTTAATGGTTAGACTTACTTCTTGTCAAATGAGATTTTCAACAAATAAATATTCTCTTTTCCTCTACTTCCTCTATTTCTTCTGTGCCTTCTTTTCCTTCTGCACAATCTTGATGTTATTCTCTACCCACACACCATAATTAGTGTGTTGTCCCTCTTTCTTTTCTTTGGCCTTCTCTTTATTGATTCATTAGTACAAGTTACTATCTCAACACGACTTCTTTTATTCCTTTTTTACCTTATCAATTTCTTGCCGTTATCATTACTACCATTTGCCTTTACTATTTCACTGCACTACCAAGATGTCATTGTTTGTCATCTTGTACCTTCCAAATTACTTGTCATACTATTGTCTAAACCATTAACTTTACCATGTCCTTTCTTCCTCAAAATATTTTCTCTTCCTCATTGATGGTAAAGAAAGTGAGTTATGAAGAGTTAGGTCTCCAGAATCAAAAGGTTTGTTTTGTTTTTGTGATTCAGACTCTCAACAATTTTGAGGGAACCTAATGCATGACTGTAAGACCCCATGTCCACTTTTATAAAGTAGAAATAATAATTCCTCACAGGGTTGTCTTAGTTACTTTTCTCATTTCTGACACAAAATATCCAACACCCACAAGAAGGAAAAGTTTATTTAGCTCACAGTTTGTAGAGGTTTCAGTCCATAATTGGATGACTCCAAGACAGGGTAGCACATGGCAGCTCATAGTGGTGAAAGACAGCAAAAGCAACAAGAGCAAAAAAGAAACAAGCCTCTTTTTGCCCCTTTTATTTTATCCAGACTGTTGGAATTAGAGTGGTGCTAACTTAATCAGTGGACTGATCCAGCAATCACTCTCCTTTAATTCCAGCACCCTTAATCCTAGCACTGAGCTATGAATGAATCACAAACTCTAGATTCAGTTACCTACATGAGGCTTTGGGGGAACACCTAGACACAGACCATAACAATTGTTATAGAGATCAGCTGAGAAATGCATTCAGATGCTCTCTCATATATCATAAGAAATGCTCCAGAGTTGGTATCATTACTATAATAGGATGAATGCCACACATCTGAATCTGATGATAATCAGATAATTTGCTTTCCAGCAGAGCCAGAGGGATCCCAAAGTGGTGCTGAATATTATCACTCTTCATTCTCTAGATACATCATAATTGACTTAAGACTGTTTACTTCTATATCCTATTCTTCACTTCTACTGATTATGAGCCACAAGGCCTTCAAGTTTTAAGTACTGAAGAAGAAATAATTTTATTACTCTGAGGGCTAATAGGACATTTCCTTCACAATCTTGTTTTGTGTTTGTGTAAATTGTTTGAGAATAGATATTTTCCTCATATATACTTAAAATCTTCACAAGGCTTGACATAGTAATTTTCTCATCTAATAAATTTTTGCTAAATGATGGGTAATTTTATGATTTTATTCCTTAAAAATTGAGAATAACTTGTTCTGAATAAGATTAAAACTGAGATGAGTGGGGAAAATATAGTAAACTCTTAGAAAATTGTTCTCTCTTATCAGGAGTTAAAATGTGGATACTTTATTATATGTGTATAACATATAATTTTGATATTTGCATGTTATTATATGCTTTGATTTTAAACATACATTGCAACCAATTTCTGCTTTTAAAATATTGATGATAAAAACGGCATAGTGCTATTTTTCTCTGATTTGAAAGTACAAATAGAGTTTAAATCACATCAGGCTACAGATTAGTAACAGTCTACCAGCCTCAGGTAAGCTGCAAGGTAGTAACAAAATAAACCTTTCTCTAAATTTTAAACCATTATTTGTAAGGAAGACATTACACACAACTATACCTATCAACAGACACTTATGTCCATAAGTGTAATCTAAATTGACTACATTATCACTGAGGAGGTTGGTTTATACAATATAAAGTTATTCACAATGATGATTAAGAATTTCTTGATTTTACATACAGGTGATCCTTGATCTTTAGAGGATTGGTTGCCAGATCCTCCTACGATACCAATATTCAGCACTCACGATACTGAGGTCTATTATTCATAATTGTGTAGAATTTGCATATAATGTACACACATCCTCCCTTTTACTTTCAATCATCTCTATATTACTTGTAATACCTAATGCAATGTGAAGATATGCAAGTAGTTGTTATATGCTATTCTTAAGAGTAGTAGCAGAAGAGCCCGTGCATGTTTAGTACAGATGCAACCTCACTGCCTAATAAATGATCTGCAGTTGGTTGAATTCATATGTGCAGAGCCTATGGATAGAGAAAGCCCACTCCATTGATGCTGCTTTAAGAAATTTTATGTATGTGGATTTACTTTAATAAAGAAATAGTTTAAATGTTTTAAATTTTTGTGAAATGGTAATCTTTTATTGCTTTATAGCCAAGAAAATGTAAACACTGCTTGCAAACTATAATTATTTTCTTACTCCTTATTTTAAGTTTAAAGAAAACTGGTGGTTTCAAAGTAAGATTTTTCAAAGGTATTAAATGTATTTACTATTCCTATAAGCAACTAGGAAAAAAGCATAAAACATATTTATGTAGGCTATTTATCAGCTAGATTAAGCTTTTCGTTATTTCTAATGTTTATGAGTGTATATAGGAATCTGTATCATTTATTATGAGTTTATATATTTGTGTTCTGGCAGTTTTATAATCTTTCATATTTTTAAATTGAAGGACTCAGAGATATTTATTTCATAATGTTCATAGTAAACTTGAACAATGATAAATGTAAAAATTACTATTAAAAGAACTGAAAATTAAGTTTGTTAACAAAACATCATTCATCTACGTGTGAACAGATGTATTGTCCTTGAAAAAACACAGGATTATTTTTATTAAAGCACACATAAAACCAATTAATCTATTTTACTAGTCCATTCCAATCTCATCAAAGTTCCTGTTCAGTATGATACTTTTTTCCTTGATAAACTGACTAGATTGATTGTATTCATTGTTCAAAATAATTAACTACCACTATCACAAATCAAATTTATACAGTAATGGGAAAAGAAACAAGTGTGGCCTATATTCATTCTTGGTTACTCTTTTGTCATGACAATGAATCTTCATTTATTATTAATGAGTGTAACAATCATGTTATATCTGCAAAGAAAAAACTGCATAATCTACTTCCTGAAAGAGGAAAATGACATTTTAGATACAACACACTTGAATAAAATTGGTACTGAGATCATGTAAAAAAATATTACTTTAAGGAGATCTTATGTGGTAAGAAAACTAGACTATTAAATATATACAATTAAAATACATGTAACCATTGTACCTGCCCTAAAATTCAGACCATGGTAAACAGCAGGGTGATCGCACACAAAGGAAAGAAATGAATGAATTTATGCTTCATAATTAATAAATGATTGCAACATGAAATATTTATAGAGCTCTCAATATTATCCCTGTTATGAAAATAACATTGAAGTATACTGTTGGGAAAGATTAATTAAGCATTGTGAAATATACAGAGTACCTATACTTATAGTTTAATTAAGGGCTATTGATTTGATGATTTCTGATGAGCTTCCAAGCACAAATTCCAGGGAAATGAGAAACTTGCCTCTAAAATATTTAACAACTTAATACACAAAGTGACTAGGTGATGAAATATAATACAATGGACTCATTGAAAATTTTGGTCATTGCACTGACACAGTACAGATGAATATCTTTTGCTTCATTTCAAAACCATTTGGCAAGTAACAGAGCAGTGGTCAATACAAGTTCCTTTAAAAGTGCTTAATCAAAGCCTGAGACTTTTGGCCAAAAGAGATCAAGGAGAAGGATTCCAATAAATGTCAAAGATAGCAGTTTCTAAGTTTTCCAGAAACTGGAATAGTAGGTCAAGAGTCTTGAACAGTTTTCTCTACCATAGATAGATAACTTAATCTCTTTAACAAATGTTCCTTTATGAATGCTTTGTGTGACGCAGTAAGCTTTATATTATAAAGGATCGATTAAGTAATAGCAAATTATTTATAATTCAGATATTAAACCTGTCATTTATCTTGTTACCACTAAAAGACAATCCAAAATCTTAAAATATGAATTCGGAATAGTGATTAAGTTGCCAACTATTAAGAAAGGTTTAGATATTAAGTATCTGTAGCCATGTTCATTTTTAGAAATTACTGACACTGTCATTCCAGGTACAATTTCTTTGAAGCTGTCTCTCTAAAAATTGTAGGTATTTTGTATACTGTGAAATTCCAAGTGTGTTAACTTGACACATGATCAAAAATAAAGTGAATGTGGTTGGATTTTACTGCCTTCAACAATTAAAATGAAAATAAATGTTGCTCAAATATAGGATTTTTTTGTAAAAAATTTTTATGCACATATAATCACAACTGTAATACGTTCATTTTGAGACATTGTAATTCTAGTGGATCTGCATTGGTATTGCCTATCATTCCTCTATCTTTTGCTCTTGTACTGGCACTCTTGTCATTCTTTAAAAGATGCCTGAGTGGAATTACTGCAGTGGCTGATGACCCAGGAAAATGGTCACAGAGAACTCAAATCTACAGCCTTAACTAGTTTAGCTTGTACTTGAACCAACTCAGTTAAGAATCTCTATATAAATTTAACGAGGGTATAATATATTGCCTTTAACCCTCAATTGCATTACTTATTGATCCTTTAACATATTTTAAATTACCAGGTCCAGAAAGTAACATGACTTTTTGTAAAAAAAGTCTAAGAAATCTTAGTTATACAAGAAAAAAGAAAAGCTATAGTTATCGAGGCATTATTCTCATAGCTTTTTTCAACTCTCAGATTTTAAGTTTTAGGTCAGAAATTTTTCAGTATTGAGAATAAAGTTTGGGCTCTAGCCACTTAGGTACACTTAATGTTCAGTATTCATTACTGATATAGATTGTAAATCCAAATATCTGAAACACTGAAAGCCCTTGAGAAAGATTTCACCTGCAATAATTTTAAATTAATTAGAAATGCAGTTGCTTTTAGTTATATTTCAAGAATTTCCATTTGATACTATGACTAATAGTAAGAATTAGTAAAGGACAATAAAAGATAAGAATCAGAAAGTGGCCAGTGAAATTACTTCATATGAGTATTCTTATTATATTCCTCAATTTAAAAGTAGCATAACAAATGAGTAAAAATAGATTTATATAAATAGAATGAATTCTTAACTTTCATAGTTCAGCTAGCACAACCTGAACTTGATTCAAACTATTCCTTCTCATTTATGTCTTTCTGATGTTAAGATGTGAAAAAAATCAATCATTGACTTACTGCTGAGATTAATAGCTACAAATCTGTGGAGAAATAAACAATTTGTTCCTTAACTGATGCAGAATTGATTTAGGAAATAATGAAATTTAGCAGCAGAACCAACCTTGGATAAGGGAAGACAACAGAATATAAAGCAGCAAGTTTTAATTTTAAATGTGTCATTCATGAGCGTTCAGTTTTTGAAACACAGTGAAAAAAGAATCTAGAAGCGTTAAATTAACAAGAAACTAGAATGACTACCTAATGATTAGGGCAACAAAATTTGGGTGAAAGCCACCATATGCATTTCATATCACTTCCCAAATGTACTTTAAATTTGGGGTAAAAGTTGTTAAATTATGCTGAACATAATTTAAATATTTTTGATTTCTGTTGAAATATTTCTCATGATATAAAGCAATTAGAGTTGTCATTAGACAAAATAACTCCAAAACTTGAGAACAAAAAAGGCTTTTGCTGATAATCATCATTCATGAACATTAGTCAGAATATAAAGGCAAAATATATTTCATCAACACAGTGTATCACTGTGATTTACTGGAAACAAATGGCTACAATTTCTAGTTTCTGAAACAAGTCCATAAGTAATGCATTTCTTCCATCCCTCAACAACTATTGATTGGGGCTTCCTAGTACCTGACCATGCTGGGGACAGAGCAATGAACAAAGAGACCTGCTTTCTGTTTTCTAGAGTTGTAGTCAAATGTCTGGATAAACTGTAACTTTCATGCAGACTACAAAGGTACACAATGAAAAGATCAACTTTATAGTCATGAGGAGTTTAGAGAAATTTATCAGTAGTAAATGAGTGTCTATTAGGCATATCCAGCTTCTTTTCACCCTTATTTTCCAATGTTTTTTTCTTTTTGAGTGAAAAGGGAATTGTCTTGGGCTGCATGAAAAAAATATATATATGTATTATAGCTAATGTATATAAGTAACAAATATCCTTTTAAAATATTTTTATTATAAAATTTTTTTAAAGAGAAAAAGAGGTGGGCCACAGGCTGGACATATCACAACCTCACAAGGTTGTAACCTTTAGAGATCCATTTCCATAGGTCCCAGAGAGAATCTCGGCAACAAACCTGTCATGCTCTTCATCCACAGTTTCTTACACTTTTTTCTGCATATTTACTAACTTCTTTCTTAAATGTACAAATATCACATAATATTCTTAAAGGTAGACTTTTAAATGATTTATTTTTCTTTCAATATTAAACAAATTGTCATGGTTATTCACGTGGGAATCTAGTCTAACTGTAACTTGGCTTCTGGAACACTTGGGAGGTGAATAATCTGAAAAGTATTTCAGCCCAGAAACCTCTATAGAGTAACATTGTCACATCTGTCTGGGAAACTCTACCTATTTATCAGATTACAATGCATTAGGTTTTTTAGAAATGATTACTACCAAAAGACTAATTTCATATAATTTTGAAAAGACAAATTTAGTGCTGAGAAATATTTTGTGACCACTTTTAAAACTGAAGTGACCATTTCTCCCTGACTGCTGTAGCAAAGCCAGGTATGTGACAAAGTTAATGAGTTTTCCCTCAGAATTTAATTTAAAAATAGGTGCTCTCTGATTTAGTATGTTTATTTTGTGAGCTGGTCTCTCATTAACTATTGAGATAATAAATTAGGTAGAATTAAATATTCATGGGTTCCATATAAATTTACAGGCATCACATTTATAATAACATGCAATATAAAATAAATATACATAATTATAATTTGATAGTACAGGTACAAGATAAGTCAGAACCCTGTCCTATGCACGTAAGAACAAGCTTGAATTGAAAGACACTTTTCAAGTATAAGGAAAAAATGGTATGAAACTGACAGACTTATCTACATGAATTCAGCAGAGGTGACTTCAAAGTCAAGATTCTCCTTGCCTGTGAAGCCTATTAAGAAGATATATACTAGCAATTTGAAGAACAATGTGTGTTTACTTAAGGAAATACATCCAGCCGTTTCTCGAAGGAAGTTTCAAGTTCACTAGGGGTCAGAAGAATCATATAATATAAAATGTAACATTTTCCAGTAATAAGTAGCCCAAGGCATGAAACATTTCAAAAATATTTGCCACATACTTTACAAAGACATTAAGGTAATAGATGCAGATTCTATCTTTATTTTTAAAAAAATGAAGTTCTGGATAGTATGGAATGTCAATAATAAGAGAGGTCAAGATCTGCAGCCAATATTAACATATAAAGAATGTAGCCCTTATATAACTAAAGGAGTTAGAAGTTCTCAGTCAGAATGCGAGTTACTCAGTAAATATGAAGGAAATAAGTAATTAGAAAAGAGATTTGAATCAGAGTTCATGGCAGAACGTTTTTTAGTTGTTCTAGGCAAAGAAGAATATAAGTCAAACCTTTTGCTTTTGAAAGTTATTTCTTAGTTTCTTCAGGTATACATAAGCTTGTGTTTTTCACTGTGGTCTATACTCATATTTTAGTTTAATTTTGGATGACAAATTTCCCAGAGTTTCAAAAATCAAAATTCAAAATAACATTTTCAAATTCCAATGAAAATGAAATATCACAGACTAGTGGATCATTGTTTTATTAGATTTGATTTGCAGTCACTAATATAAATTACAATAGTCATATATAACAAAGTACTTAAAACAGTGCCTGCAATAGAGTAAAAATTGAATACATTTGTTATTTTTATTGTTTTTACTATTATTACCAATTCACTTACAAATCTTTTTCTATGTTCAAATGAAGAAATCAGTTAAAATTAAAATTCAAAATCTTATAGTAAGCATTTTAAGTTTAGTGGCAAGTAGGCAGCTTCCTGAAATGTTCTGATGATCTTCAAAGCTTAGTTAAATGTGTGAATTGCAAAAGAAACCTAATTAATCCATGTTTACAAGAAACCATACATTCCATTTCTTTGTAGATTTAACCTCACATATTCTAAAGAACATCAAGAAATATATTCTCTTAATTATGTATTTTAGAACCTCAAGTAGTCATCCTCAGGTTATTTACAAGTTAATTGGACAATTTGTGCTTAATGCAATACCTTTTTATATACTTGTCCTCCTTTTGTTTCCCACTGAAATTACAGTTGGAACAGAAACAAAACCATATGAAATTGCCATTTTTAGTTAAAAAATTGCCAATTTTAGTTAAAAAATTTTAGCTAAAAAATGGCAATTTCATGTAATACAGGCAAATAGATAAGACTTCTTCCAAAACATAATTATGCCATATCATGGTTTTTGAGAAAGCTGCTTTCTGATCTTCTAAAAATGGGACATGTTAAGCCATAAAGAAACTACTTTCTATCCTACTCCCCAATAAATGCTTATTAATGCTTATTTTTTATTACAATCATGTTAAGGTTCTTGTGTTTTTGTCAGTATTTTGGTTTTAATTGACGTGTATATTTATAGTTCAAAATATTGATTATATATATGTCTATATATATTTATATGGTGGAATGGCTAACTCAAGCTAATTAGTACATCTATTATTTCATATGTTTTATCAGTCTTGGAGTGAGTACAGTTCTATCTACTTTAAGTAATTTGCAAGCATACGACACATTTTTATAACTAAAGTGACCATGTTTTACAATGGATCTTCTGAACTTAGTCTTTCCACCTCAAATCTTGCACCCCTTGCTGAACAGCTCCTGCTACCCCATCCCAAAAACCTCTCTGTGTTCCACCTTTTAATCTCACATATGAGTTCTTGCATTATTTGTCCTATGCATGGCTTATTTTACTTAGAATAATCATTTCCAGATTCATTCAAGTTGTCACAAATGACACTTCTCTCTATTAACTTGTATAATATTCCAATGCTCTACATTTTCTTTATCCAGTCATATGTTGATGAACACCTAGGTTGATTCCATATCTAATTCTGCAAAAAACATAGGAATTCAGATAACTTTTGAGACAAGTATTTTTATTTCTTGTGACTATACTCAAAGGTAGAATTCCATGGGGGAATGTATAAAGATACAACTTCTCAATCCAGTTCTAGAATTCACGGTAGAACTTGAGAGAAAAAAATGTGCAGAAATTTCAGATGTCAGATCATAATGCACAACAAGATCGATAATAGAGAAATCAAGGATCGAATTTACTGTTGTCCTCTGGAGACCTTTTACCAACCATACTTCATATTGCATTTGAAAACCAAGATGATATCTTTAACTGTAATAGAGAATATCAATATTTGAGATGGTAAATTACAGGGCAATGAACAGTTAATGATTTATGTTGGCTTAATGTCACAAGGAGATCACAGTATCAATATAAATATATTTTGAATATTAATCCATTTTTGCTAATTTATGACAAACAATTTCATAAAGTAATTATAACAAAGACTGTCTAAGACACACTGTGGTAATGAATACATGACACCTAAGACAATTCATTCTTTTCACAATCACAGAATACTAAGCCTATCATTCATGCTGAACATTAAGGCACGAATTCTGTATCTGTTGAGACTGCTGACAGCCTTGTTTGTCACTGCAAATGTTTACAGCAACTGTATCAAACTATAATTTATTTTCTATGATAGAAGGATTTTAAAGAGAGAAAGGGTTGATATATCAATAATGCAGAGATATTTATACTTGGTCTTAGCCAACAGGTTGAAAATCTGTTGCAAAGATACTTACAAGAAGATAAATTGGAAAATATTCCTGATCAAGTAATACATGTTTATATCTTTTGGAAAACCACAGTTTGATTCCTTTACAATTAATGATTGTACTGCTTGCCTAGAATAGGCCCACTAATGAGTGTGTATCCATACACATAAAGAATAAAATCAGGCCCTGAGAGTGTAAAGATTAAAATATTCATTCTTATAACTGTCATTTTATAAAAATATTATGAGTCGCCTAGAAGTCAGGCAGTAGTTCTTAAAATTTAGAAGATATGTAAACTTGGCCTGAATTTAATTACAAATGAAATGCACTGTTAGATTAGATTAAATTCTATGTTAACAGTATTAATCTATTGACACAATACCTCAGTGTTTTGTTTTTTTTTTTTAATCACATCTATTGCCATTGGCTTTACTCCCTGAACTCTTTGGCTCTTCAATTATCCCAGATTCCCCCAAGGACTTTGCATATCCTACTTATATTCAGAACTATGCAGAAAGAAGCACAGCTTCTCCCTCACTTTCTTCATATGTCTGATTAGATGTCACCTTAATAGGAGTGGATTTTCCTAACTACCCCACAGAAAATAGATGTTCTCTGCCCCATCTGTCAAAACTCCTTTGTGTCATACTCAATTTTTTCTCCACAGTATTTAGCATTACTGGCATGCCATATATTTATGTTTGTTTCATTTTCCCACTGTCCAAAAATATTTACTTTATTGCTGCCTCCCTAGCACTAGAACAATGTCTGAAAAGTAACAAGTGACCAACAACATATCTTTGAATGAATATGTTTGATCAGCAGTTACGGATTGTTTGGGATAAAGCAACATAGTATGCACTAGAAATGCAACAAATAAGATTCAAAAACACCTCATACAAAACAAAGTTAGAGATTAATGGTATAAACTGAAAATTTTCCCTGTACATGATAGAATTGTTGAAATCCTATACAAAATTACAACATCTCAAAAGAAAGAAGAGAAAGAATAATTTGATTTGGAAATTAGGGAGACCTCTATGAAGGATATAGAATTTGAGTGAAACACTGAAAAGAGAAGATTTCTACATGTGAAGATGCAGGTGAATGCCATCTATCAAGAAGAAGGGGAATAGTCAGCATATGGAGATAAGAGCACAGAGTCAATTTTGAAGAAAACCCAGTAGCTTAATAAAGGCTACACTATAAGTGGTCATAGAAAGTAGTGAGGGGATGACAAATACATAAATGTCTATGTCATAAGATCATCCTTGTATTCATTTTCTAGTTCAGGCACTTTTCAACCTTTATGGATGAGAATTTTTAAAAAATTGAAATATAATAATATCTCTACATGATGTAGTCTTTCTCTTCCCCCACCCCCCTCATCTTTTAAACTGAGGATTGAACCCAGAACCTTTTGCATACTAAACAAGTGCTCTAACTCTGAGTTACATCTTCAAACCTTTTGTAAATGTTATTTTGAGGTAGATTCTCACTAAACTACCCAAGATGGCCTGGAACTTGTTATTCTCTTGCCTTAGACTCTTAAGCACTTGGGATTACAAATATGTGTCACCATGCTCAGCTCACAGTATTTTTTTTTGTAAATACAGTATCCCAATCTATTAAGACTTTAGCAACAGATTTTAAAAAATTATTTTTTGACCAATACATAATATTTGTACTTCTATATATTTATGAGATATAATGTGATGTTTTGATTAATGTTTATATTGGGCAATAGTGCATTTTTAAAAATATATTTGTTTTTAGTAAACCTATCTCAGAACTTAAAATATAACACATATGTATGATTGTGATTATGTACACCCATGTATGTGTCTCTTCATATACATTAATCATTTCCTTTATTCTATAGGCAATGATTAACTTTCTTATGGATTCTAGAACCCCTTTAAAAACTGCATGGTCACTCATAGATCAGAAGCACATAAACCCAGAGTCACAACTTATGTTACCTAAGGAGAAATGATCAAGTGTTTTGCGTTGGACACTGACATGCTAAGACTTATATTGTGGAGGTGCTGAGGGTCAGAGATGGAAGGAGTTCAGAAAGTTTCTTCCCAGCACAATCTGTCAGGTTACAGAAGAGACTGACACCAATGGAGATAGTAGGTGTTGGCCAAGATTATAAATAGAGGACCATGACGGGATAGTATGTAGGTTCCTGACGTTGTCATCAAATATTTCCATGATAAAATGGACAAGGAAGATAAGTTCATCTGAACATATCATTAGCAATCAAAAATGAATATCTGTCCCATTTCTGCAAAATAAGATAACACGTTACACACTGAAAACTACATTTGTATCATTTGATTTGAATGAGGGTTGTATTAAGAAATTCCACATTCAATATCAGACAGATGCTACTCTACTTTTTCTCTAAGTCTGTATTCCAAGAACATATTCATTTCTTTAAAAGTTCTCCATGTGTTTTTTTTAAAAGGCAAAAAATATTTCTTCAAGGTCATCTGGAGTTTCAGTATGGAAAGTTACAAGTATTCCTTGTTTCATACATAATATGAAGATTAAAAAATTAAACATAAACTGCACATTTTTATACAGTTTGATGTATATGAATAAACTTAATATAAAATAAACATAAAAGTTATTCATAATAATTATGATTCCTGAGTCAACCTGATTTGTGAAATCAGACTTCTTTAAAGCAACTTCTAGTTGTTAGGTTCCAACAAAATCAACATTTGATACATGCAAACATTTTTTAATGCACCTTAATAAAATCTGTATCTCACTGAAAACCACTATACAGTTATGCACAGTGAAAATCTCTTACCTGAATGAACACTGAGACTGTTCATTTTCCACAGTAACTGCTGTCAGAAGGTAGGAAAGAAGGACTTTTCCTTCTCCCTGTCTCTCACACACAAAATTATAAACAACAAATCTAGACATGAGTAAGGAATAGATCTCAAAACCCTACATAAATTTTCAAAGGCTTATTGCAAATTATACTTTAAATTCTCTCAAACATGTTATTTTTACTCTCCCTTTCTTTAAATCCCTGACACTATGACACGTACCTTTCCCATTTCTCTAAAAGGAAGTTGCATTAAATTCATAAAAAAAATCAGAAAATTAGAAAGTTGATTTATGCACTATTTTAATTTTAAAGAAAAACACAAGAGTACCTTCTCCTTTTTCTCACAGTGAGATTTTTGTTAAGCGCACTATTACAGCCTTATTTGGAGTACAATTAACTCTAGGTGAGTTTATGGCTTTTACAAGATCAAATACACATGCATGAAAGATAGGATTGAAAATGGAAATACCCTGGATTTTGATTATGAAATATTTAGATATTTTTCTATACCCACTGAATGCAAACAATTGTATTACATCCCACACTTTTGCAAATATTATTAGTGTAAGATATTCACTTAAGGGTTCTATTTTCTTTTATTGCAAAACTATCTTTATATTATGATTTTATTATATTCTTATTGTAGGATATTTTATAGTATTAGGATATAGAAATGGTTAATGCAACCTAGTATAGCTAACTGATATAATTGAACATAAGTAACACATTAGAGTTTTTTTAACTAAAACATTCCAGTGTACCCTACTGTGTTCATGCCTGTATAATTATACGTCTTTTGACTTGTCTCATGTAATTCACAATCTCTTCCTGCTGCTTAATCGCAGACTTCAGCAAACACAATTTTGGGTGAGAGACTAGAAATAACTGTTCTGCAAATCGTTTATTTGCCGTGTCTATTAAGGTAATGATTGCCCACAAGGGGAAAGAAACAAGAGGGTGTACAGGAGTAAAGGTGCAAGATGATTTTCAAGCACATTCTTGTAGGAGAAAATTCACAAGTAAATTAATCAGCAATATATTTGTAGACTTTACACCAATCATTTCATAAGAAATAGCAGTAGCTATTTTAGGCTGTTGCTACAAGAGAAAGCTGGTATGAAAAGGTAATCAGGCATATAGAATCAAATGGGCAGTGCTATTCCTCAGAGTGTTCTGTGGTGCATAAAACTTTGAACAAGACAATCCCTAGTTTTCACATTTTAAGGAAAATATACCAAATAATAAATTAATGATGATAAAGTATACTTCTACTATACATTAGCTTTTGAGTAGACTGGTGCTAATAACTTCTCTGCTTTTTAAAAATATTTGATAACATCTAAAGACATAAGGAATAATGAAAAAGTGAAGGCATTAACTGTAGAATAAGTTGCCATCATCCATCTATGATAGTAAATAGTGTCAGTGACAGGCAATTGTGGGCTCAATATGTTAATATCCACTTCACACAACAGAAAATATAAAGTGCTAAAGAGTTAGACTTACTAGAGAAAGATGTGACAGAAAGCTTTTCACGGGAGGCATATTGCTTTACCATAGACAGTTTTATTACAAGACAGTGATTTTTAGCTAAATCTTGGTTTTCAGTTCAGTAGTCATCACTGTGGTGGACTTTAGGCCACAGTAATTGTACTGCTTCTTTCTAGTCAGAATCAGTTCCTTTACGGTGGTCTGCAGATGACTCCTTTTAACCCTTTGAAATGATGCCTTTAGTGAATTACGTTACACATATGCTTTAAGAAGTTTGGCAGTGAATATCCTGTTAAATATTCAGCTTGTCATTCACAATTAACTCTCTCTCTCCTCCATTCTGAACTGTTTTATTTCCCCTGAGAGTTGTAATTGAAATTGGATGAATAAACAGAAGTTTCAGGCTAGCTTCCCAAACCTTTCAATCGACTTCCAGGAAAGAAAATCCATTACTCCTAGAAAAGCGAAAAAGAGAACTGTCCAGTGGTTGTGCCTGTATGAAGGATACTGAGCGAGACTGAAATTGCATTTGATCTGTTTCTCTGTTGATTTTGTAAACCTTTCCAAGGGTTTCCATAGTAACAAGCGAATTATCCCCTCTCTTCCTAACATCTTTCAAACATGTTACAGGGATAAAGATAAAGGTTAGGGTGGAAAGAGCTACAGAATCTTTTCCACTACCAGAATGTATCTGAAGAAGTCATGATTAGTCTTTTAAGAAATCAAGTATGTTTTCTCCACCACAGTCATATGAAAAAGTTGGGTCAGGATCTACTTACATCTCTGATGTCTGCGTTTGCTCCTGTACATGGTCATTCTGAAAAAATCCGACTTTCTAAGAAGTAATTGGTTTGACCACGGAGACAAAGAGACGGGTTGTGCTCCTGCTTTGCAGTAAGACTGTTGCTCACTGACAGAAGGTAACCAGCAATCACACAGTGAAAGCCAGGGAAATACCATTCTCATAAAATTACAGGGGAGATGCTACAGCCTATAACTACTCTATCTAATGCAAATCATCGACTGAAAATTGTATTTTTTTACCTCCCTCCAACCAGTATCAGTTAAGATTCCTAATAAAATCTGCACTATTAAAGTGTTCTGCTTGAAGCAATGCTGAACTAACAATGGTTTCATATATTCAGCAAGAGTAGTAAAACTGAAAATATAAATATGATTGTAAAAACCCTTGTTTGGTGTATACAGATATTAAAAACTATCCTTTGAATCCATATGCCTTTTAACCACTCTAGAATGCTGAGATTTGTATTTTCTTCTGAAAGTCTGCTAAATTCTCTCCTTCCCTGAGCTCCTTTCGCACTTTGCATATTCAGTTATTAAAGCAATTATTACTTTTAGGTATGTCTATTTCCTTCAAGACTGCACTTCTCAGGAGAAGCAGGAATAGCATGTTTTCACATTTGTATTCTCTGGATTTAACACACTAGGGGCACATGACAGGGTCAAAGGCTCAGCGAATGCTTACTATGTACTAGGTGCTCTTCTTGCAGAAAGTTTTTCCAGAAGCTTCTCCAGTCTACCTACATCCTTCACATCCTCATTTCAGCCCTCAATGCTAAACCTTCACCGTATCCATGGCATATCCTTACCTGAACACATTTTACTCTGTGACCTCCAGCCAACAGAATGAAGCTGTGACTTCACACGTACTGTAGTCTTTGCTCAGAGCGCAATGCCTGGTACCCAGAAAACTCAGCAATACTATCTTTGCCAGATGTGCAAAATGTATATTTTTACCATTCCTTTTATGTGCTCATTAGGTTGCATGAAATTTAGTTTTTATTTACAATAAAGATCTAGATACCAGTACAGACTTTATGTAATGAGACTTTCTGATCATATATTAAATTTCACCATCCAGTCTAGAAGTAGCAGTGGACATTTTTTTCTGTCAGAATCATTTTTTTTTGGTGTCCATAATCCCAGGTTATTCAATGGGCAGCTGCAGATAATCATCTCCAATACTTTCTTCTTAAGGGCAGGGTTGTTTCAGTATAAACATGTTTATGTTAATTACTACATTTCATAATCACAGATAGAAAGAATATTCAAGAAGTTTTCAGTACTATATATTTTGTCCTGCTTCCTTGACTTTTAACTATACCATTTTAGTAAGCCTCATTGTCAAGATCACTATGGTTATCTTACTTCAAGGCATAGTCAGTATCTGCATTACTTTTTATACCCTGTAAGAATTTTCCTTGCATTTTTCAGTATATTGTGTTTAATATCCTTCCATAAATACAATATGAATTTCCCGAAATACAAAAACATGCACCTCATACCTATAACTCTGTTACATTCTTATTTTTTTCTATAACACCTACTAATCACATGAAATAGTACATATTTAATTGTTTTGGACCATCTTTTTCTATTACAACATAACTTCCTCAGTACATAACTTTGCTTTCTTTAGAAATGTATATCCCAAGGACCAATCAGTGCTGGTGCAGAAGAGGACCTTAATAAATATTTGTAGAATACACAAGGATTGACAGACAAATTTAAATTATAAATTGCATAAAATTATAAACCTTTTCAATGAATTCAGACGATAGCCAAATGTGTACTTATTGACTGAAGTTATTCACTTACTGAAGGCAAATTCCTGTCATTTCACATATATCTTTTGGTCAGAAGCTTAATTTGAATGCTTTCTTGATTTGGATAAATTGCACATAATTGCAGATCTGAAAATGTATTTCAAATTCACTGAAACAAACACATATTCAATAAGCAATGTGTCTTTCACAGAAGTTATTTGGTACTGCCTTGAACAAAATAGCCCACCTCCCAAAATAAACAATTAAAATCACAGGAATTCAAAGAAATTGAGAGTTTGACCAGTGATACGTGTTTATGACAAAATAAATAATGGTGCTGATAACTTTTGGTAGAATTAGCCTAGTAACATATGACACAAATGCCATTAATTGAAACCCTAATATATATATATATATTTGGTCCTCCATTATCTACAAAATAATCTGAAAAACTTTTGTAAAGACCATGCAACACTTTGATTAATTTCATTCACACGGGCCCTAGTTATCATACACAGACACATGTTAAAACATATAGCCTGACTCAATTAATCCATTTCGCAAAATTTACCCTTTGGACCTTGTACCAGAGTTGATTTTCTTAGGCTCCAAATAGGAATTTGCATCTCATCAATCCTTTCTTATGTTATTCTTCAGGGCATATAGATATGTACTTCTAGCCTTATATTGAGGCTTATTGATTTGAATTCTACAGGGGTTTTTGCTGTGAAAGTTGGAGACCTCAAATGTACCTGGTGAATAAAATCCAAATTCCTAGGTAGATATTAGGAAGATAGGGGTGAGGGTCAAGGGAAAGGAGAATCCTTGGGTGAGGTGGAACCTGGGAAACCTTAAATTAGACAATGGAGAGGAAAGATGAGTATTTTTTTCCTTGGTAACAAGGTCTCACTATGTAGTTCAGGTTAATCTTGAATTCACTAGGTAGTCTAGGCTGGCCTCAAACTCATGGCAATACTCCTGCCTCAGCTTCCTGAGTGCTGGGACTACAGGTGTGGGCTACCACACCTTGCCCAAAAGACATGGATTTTCAAGAGTCAAAAAGAGCAGTTGAAGAGAGAGTTCATGCCGAGACACCCCACTCATTTTTTTCTTCCTACCTTCTTCAAGAAACCAGAATAGGCTGGAATTTTTTTGTCTCAAAAATCAGCTTTATGCCCCACTCAGAAACCAAAAGTCTTATTCACTTGCAAATATTCCTCTTCATCTTCTCCACAATCTGATTTTCCTTTAATAGAATCAATCTTTTTTTTTTTTTGTCTTTTTGAGACAGGGTCTCGCTATGCTGTTCAGGCTGGGCATGCGCTCACTTTGTAGCCCAGGCTGGTCTTGAACTCTCAATGATCCTCCAACCTCAGCCTCCTGAGTGCTGGGATTACAGGCATGCACCACCACGCTGGGCTTAGAATCAATCTTTATAGTCCACACTTAAAATTCAAAAATCAGTGAGTGCTGATAAACCAGGATAAATTCTCCTTTAAAATCAAGTAACTTCATCAACGTCTCTTTTAATGCAAAGAACCAGTTGGAGATAACAGCAACAGACTTTTTAACAGTAACAGAATAGCAAACAGAAGAGGGGAAGGGTGTGTATGGCTTTATCATATGTCCAGCCCTGCGTTAAACATATATCATGGCATAGTATCTTCACAATGATTCTGTTACTTAAGTAACACTATCCTAATTTTGGAAATAGGGAAACTTTAGGGAATGATCAGGGATATTGCATGACACAAATAGTTCTGCTGAGTTCTTTCAGTGGGAA